>JAXIVJ010018080.1:2500-24317 GCA_036785665.1 Chirona hameri | reverse complement strand
TCTCTCTGTCTCTCTGTCTCTCTGTCTCTCTGTCTCTCTGTCTCTCTGTCTCTCTGTCTCTCTGTCTCTCTGTCTCTCTGTCTCTCTGTCTCTCTGTCTCTCTGTCTCTCTGTCTCTCTGTCTCTCTGTCTCTGTCTCTCTGTCTCTCTGTCTCTCTGTCTCTCTGTCTCTCTGTCTCTCTGTCTCTCTGTCTCTCTGTCTCTCTGTCTCTCTGTCTCTCTGTCTCTCTGTCTCTGTCTCTCTGTCTCTCTGTCTCTCTGTCTCTCTGTCTCTCTGTCTCTCTGTCTCTCTGTCTCTCTGTCTCTCTGTCTCTCTGTCTCTCTGTCTCTCTGTCTCTCTGTCTCTCTGTCTCTCTGTCTCTCTGTCTCTCTGTCTCTCTGTCATCTCTGTCTCTCTGTCTCTCTGTCTCTCTGTCTCTCTGTCTCTCTGTCTCTCTGTCTCTCTGTCTCTCTGTCTCTCTGTCTCTCTGTCTCTCTGTCCTCTTCTCTGTCTCTCTGTCTCTCTGTCTCTCTGTCTCTCTGTCTCTCTGTCTCTCTGTCTCTCTGTCTCTCTGTCTCTCTGTCTCTCTGTCTCTCTGTCTCTGTCTCTCTGTCTCTCTGTCTCTCTGTCTCTCTGTCTCTCTGTCTCTCTGTCTCTGTCTCTCTGTCTCTCTGTCTCTCTGTCTCTCTGTCTCTCTGTCTCTCTGTCTCTCTGTCTCTCTGTCTCTCTGTCTCTCTGTCTCTCTGTCTCTCTGTCTCTCTGTCTCTCTGTCTCTCTGTCTCTCTGTCTCTCTGTCTCCTCTGTCTCTCTG
This sequence comes from Chirona hameri, assembly GCA_036785665.1. Classification (NCBI taxonomy): domain Eukaryota; kingdom Metazoa; phylum Arthropoda; class Thecostraca; order Balanomorpha; family Balanidae; genus Chirona; species Chirona hameri. Next base: position 23,527 of record JAXIVJ010018080.1, on the reverse strand, counting down.
TCTCTCTGTCTCTCTGTCTCTCTGTCTCTCTGTCTCTCTGTCTCTCTGTCTCTCTGTCTCTCTGTCTCTCTGTCTCTCTGTCTCTCTGTCTCTCTGTCTCTCTGTCTCTCTGTCTCTCTGTCTCTCTGTCTCTCTGTCTCTCTGTCTCTCTGTCTCTCTGTCTCTCTGTCTCTCTGTCTCTCTGTCTCTCTGTCTCTCTGTCTCTCTGTCTCTCTGTCTCTCTGTCTCTCTGTCTCTCTGTCTCTCTGTCTCTCTGTCTCTCTGTCTCTCTGTCTCTCTGTCTCTCTGTCTCTCTGTCTCTCTGTCTCTCTGTCTCTCTGTCTCTCTGTCTCTCTGTCTCTCTGTCTCTCTGTCTCTCTGTCTCTCTGTCTCTCTGTCTCTCTGTCTCTCTGTCTCTCTGTCTCTCTGTCTCTCTGTCTCTCTGTCTCTCTGTCTCTCTGTCTCTCTGTCTCTCTGTCTCTCTGTCTCTCTGTCTCTCTGTCTCTCTGTCTCTCTGTCTCTCTGTCTCTCTGTCTCTCTGTCTCTCTGTCTCTCTGTCTCTCTGTCTCTCTGTCTCTCTGTCTCTCTGTCTCTCTGTCTCTCTGTCTCTCTGTCTCTCTGTCTCTCTGTCTCTCTGTCTCTCTGTCTCTCTGTCTCTCTGTCTCTCTGTCTCTCTGTCTCTCTGTCTCTCTGTCTCTCTGTCTCTCTGTCTCTCTGTCTCTCTGTCTTCTCTCTGTCTCTCTGTCTCTCTGTCTCTCTGTCTCTCGTCTCTCTGTCTCTCTGTCTCTGTCTCTCTGTCTCTCTGTCTCTCTGTCTCTCTGTCTCTCTGTCTCTCTGTCTCTCTGTCTCTCTGTCTCTCTGTCTCTCTGTCTCTCTTCGCTCCTCTCTGTCTCCTCTCGGTCTCTCTGTCTCATCTGTCTCTCTGTCTCTCTGTCTCTCTGTCTCTCTGTCTCTCTGTCTCTCTGTCTCTCTGTCTCTCTGTCTCTCTGTCTCTCTGTCTCTCTGTCTCTCTGTCTCTCTGTCTCTCTGTCTCTCTGTCTCTCTGTCTCTCTGTCTCTCTGTCTCTCTGTCTCTCTGTCTCTCTGTCTCTCTGTCTCTCTGTCTCTCTGTCTCTCTGTCTCTCTGTCTCTCTGTCTCTCTGTCTCTCTGTCTCTCTGTCTCTCTGTCTCTCTGTCTCTCTGTCTCTCTGTCTCTCTGTCTCTCTGTCTCTCTGTCTCTCTGTCTCTCTGTCTCTCTGTCTCTCTGTCTCTCTGTCTCTCTGTCTCTCTGTCTCTCTGTCTCTCTGTCTCTCTGTCTCTCTGTCTCTCTGTCTCTCTGTCTCTCTGTCTCTCTGTCTCTCTGTCTCTCTGTCTCTCTGTCTCTCTGTCTCTCTGTCTCTCTGTCTCTCTGTCTCTCTGTCTCTCTGTCTCTCTGTCTCTCTGTCTCTCTGTCTCTCTGTCTCTCTGTCTCTCTGTCTCTCTGTTCTCTCTGTCTCTCTGTCTCTCTGTCTCTCTGTCTCTCTGTCTCTCTGTCTCTCTGTCTCTCTGTCTCTCTGTCTCTCTGTCTCTCTGTCTCTCTGTCCTCTCTGTCTCTCTGTCTCTCTGTCTCTCTGTCTCTCTGTCTCTCTGTCTCTCTGTCTCTCTGTCTCTCTGTCTCTCTGTCTCTCTGTCTCTCTGTCTCTCTGTCTCTCTGTCTCTCTGTCTCTCTGTCTCTCTGTCTCTCTGTCTCTCGGTCTCTCGTCTCTCTGTCTCTCGTCTCTCGTCTCTCTGTCTCTCGTCTCTCTGTCTCTCTGTCTCTCTGTCTCTCGGTCTCTCTGTCTCTCTGTCTCTCTGTCTCTCTGTCTCTCTGTCTCTCGGTCTCTCGGTCTCTCGGTCTCTCGTCTCTCGGTCTCTCTGTCTCTCTGTCTCTCTGTCTCTCGGTCTCTCTGTCTCTCGGTCTCTCTGTCTCTCGGTCTCTCTGTCTCTCTGTCTCTCTGTCTCTCTGTCTCTCTGTCTCTCTGTCTCTCGGTCTCTCTGTCTCTCGGTCTCTCTCTGTCTCTCTGTCTCTCTGTCTCTCGGTCTCTCTGTCTCTCGTCTCTCTGTCTCTCTGTCTCTCTGTCTCTCTGTCTCTCTGTCTCTCGGTCTCTCTGTCTCTCGGTCTCTCTGTCTCTCGGTCTCTCGGTCTCTGTCTCTGTCTCTCGGTCTCTCGGTCTCTCGTCTCTCGGTCTCTCTGTCTCTCGGTCTCTCTGTCTCTCGGTCTCTCGTCTCTCTGTCTCTCGTCTCTCGGTCTCTCGGTCTCTCTGTCTCTCTGTCTCTCGTCTCTCGGTCTCTGTCTCTCGGTCTCTCGGTCTCTCGGTCTCTCGGTCTCTCTGTCTCTCGGTCTCTCGGTCTCTCGGTCTCTCGGTCTCTCGTGTCTCTCGGTCTCTCGTCTCTCGGGTCTCTCGGTCTCTACGGTCTCTCGGTCTCTCGGTCTCTCGGTCTCTCGGTCTCTCGGTCTCTCGGTCTCTCGGTCTCTCGGTCTCTCGGTCTCTCGGTCTCTCGGTCTCTCGGTCTCTCGGTCTCTCGGTCTCTCGGTCTCTCGGTCTCTCGGTCTCGGCTCTCGGTCTCTCGGTCTCTCGGTCTCTCGGTCTCTCGGTCTCTCGGTCTCTCGGTCTCTCGGTCTCTCGGTCTCTCGGTCTCTCGGTCTCTCGGTCTCTCGGTCTCTCGGTCTCTCGGTCTCTCGGTCTCTCGGTCTCTCGGTCTCTCGGTCTCTCGGTCTCTCGGTCTCTCGGTCTCTCGGTCTCTCGGTCTCTCGGTCTCTCGGTCTCTCGGTCTCTCGGTCTCTCGGTCTCTCGGTCTCTCGGTCTCTCGGTCTCTCGGTCTCTCGGTCTCTCGGTCTCTCGGTCTCTCGGTCTCTCGGTCTCTCGGTCTCTCGGTCTCTCGGTCTCTCGGTCTCTCGGTCTCTCGGTCTCTCGGTCTCTCGGTCTCTCGGTCTCTCGGTCTCTCGGTCTCTCGGTCTCTCGGTCTCTCGGTCTCTCGGTCTCTCGGTCTCTCGGTCTCTCGGTCTCTCGGTCTCTCGGTCTCTCGGTCTCTCGGTCTCTCGGTCTCTCGGTCTCTCGGTCTCTCGGTCTCTCGGTCTCTCGGTCTCTCGGTCTCTCGGTCTCTCGGTCTCTCGGTCTCTCGGTCTCTCGGTCTCTCGGTCTCTCGGTCTCTCGGTCTCTCGGTCTCTCGGTCTCTCGGTCTCTCGGTCTCTCGGTCTCTCGGTCTCTCGGTCTCTCGGTCTCTCGGTCTCTCGGTCTCTCGGTCTCTCGGTCTCTCGGTCTCTCGGTCTCTCGGTCTCTCGGTCTCTCGGTCTCTCGGTCTCTCGGTCTCTCGGTCTCTCGGTCTCTCGGTCTCTCGGTCTCTCGGTCTCTCGGTCTCTCGGTCTCTCGGTCTCTCGGTCTCTCGGTCTCTCGGTCTCTCGGTCTCTCGGTCTCTCGGTCTCTCGGTCTCTCGGTCTCTCGGTCTCTCGGTCTCTCGGTCTCTCGGTCTCTCGGTCTCTCGGTCTCTCGGTCTCTCGGTCTCTCGGTCTCTCGGTCTCTCGGTCTCTCGGTCTCTCGGTCTCTCGGTCTCTCGGTCTCTCGGTCTCTCGGTCTCTCGGTCTCTCGGTCTCTCGGTCTCTCGGTCTCTCGGTCTCTCGGTCTCTCGGTCTCTCGGTCTCTCGGTCTCTCGGTCTCTCGGTCTCTCGGTCTCTCGGTCTCTCGGTCTCTCGGTCTCTCGGTCTCTCGGTCTCTCGGTCTCTCGGTCTCTCGGTCTCTCGGTCTCTCGGTCTCTCGGTCTCTCGGTCTCTCGGTCTCTCGGTCTCTCGGTCTCTCGGTCTCTCGGTCTCTCGGTCTCTCGGTCTCTCGGTCTCTCGGTCTCTCGGTCTCTCGGTCTCTCGGTCTCTCGGTCTCTCGGTCTCTCGGTCTCTCGGTCTCTCGGTCTCTCGGTCTCTCGGTCTCTCGGTCTCTCGGTCTCTCGGTCTCTCGGTCTCTCGGTCTCTCGGTCTCTCGGTCTCTCGGTCTCTCGGTCTCTCGGTCTCTCGGTCTCTCGGTCTCTCGGTCTCTCGGTCTCTCGGTCTCTCGGTCTCTCGGTCTCTCGGTCTCTCGGTCTCTCGGTCTCTCGGTCTCTCGGTCTCTCGGTCTCTCGGTCTCTCGGTCTCTCGGTCTCTCGGTCTCTCGGTCTCTCGGTCTCTCGGTCTCTCGGTCTCTCGGTCTCTCGGTCTCTCGGTCTCTCGGTCTCTCGGTCTCTCGGTCTCTCGGTCTCTCGGTCTCTCGGTCTCTCGGTCTCTCGGTCTCTCGGTCTCTCGGTCTCTCGGTCTCTCGGTCTCTCGGTCTCTCGGTCTCTCGGTCTCTCGGTCTCTCGGTCTCTCGGTCTCTCGGTCTCTCGGTCTCTCGGTCTCTCGGTCTCTCGGTCTCTCGGTCTCTCGGTCTCTCGGTCTCTCGGTCTCTCGGTCTCTCGGTCTCTCGGTCTCTCGGTCTCTCGGTCTCTCGGTCTCTCGGTCTCTCGGTCTCTCGGTCTCTCGGTCTCTCGGTCTCTCGGTCTCTCGGTCTCTCGGTCTCTCGGTCTCTCGGTCTCTCGGTCTCTCGGTCTCTCGGTCTCTCGGTCTCTCGGTCTCTCGGTCTCTCGGTCTCTCGGTCTCTCGGTCTCTCGGTCTCTCGGTCTCTCGGTCTCTCGGTCTCTCGGTCTCTCGGTCTCTCGGTCTCTCGGTCTCTCGGTCTCTCGGTCTCTCGGTCTCTCGGTCTCTCGGTCTCTCGGTCTCTCGGTCTCTCGGTCTCTCGGTCTCTCGGTCTCTCGGTCTCTCGGTCTCTCGGTCTCTCGGTCTCTCGGTCTCTCGGTCTCTCGGTCTCTCGGTCTCTCGGTCTCTCGGTCTCTCGGTCTCTCGGTCTCTCGGTCTCTCGGTCTCTCGGTCTCTCGGTCTCTCGGTCTCTCGGTCTCTCGGTCTCTCGGTCTCTCGGTCTCTCGGTCTCTCGGTCTCTCGGTCTCTCGGTCTCTCGGTCTCTCGGTCTCTCGGTCTCTCGGTCTCTCGGTCTCTCGGTCTCTCGGTCTCTCGGTCTCTCGGTCTCTCGGTCTCTCGGTCTCTCGGTCTCTCGGTCTCTCGGTCTCTCGGTCTCTCGGTCTCTCGGTCTCTCGGTCTCTCGGTCTCTCGGTCTCTCGGGGTCTCTCGGTCTCTCGGTCTCTCGGTCTCTCGGTCTCTCGGTCTCTCGGTCTCTCGGTCTCTCGGTCTCTCGGTCTCTCGGTCTCTCGGTCTCTCGGTCTCTCGGTCTCTCGGTCTCTCGGTCTCTCGGTCTCTCGGTCTCTCGGTCTCTCGGTCTCTCGGTCTCTCGGTCTCTCGGTCTCTCGGTCTCTCGGTCTCTCGGTCTCTCGGTCTCTCGGTCTCTCGGTCTCTCGGTCTCTCGGTCTCTCGGTCTCTCGGTCTCTCGGTCTCTCGGTCTCTCGGTCTCTCGGTCTCTCGGTCTCTCGGTCTCTCGGTCTCTCGGTCTCTCGGTCTCTCGGTCTCTCGGTCTCTCGGTCTCTCGGTCTCTCGGTCTCTCGGTCTCTCGGTCTCTCGGTCTCTCGGTCTCTCGGTCTCTCGGTCTCTCGGTCTCTCGGTCTCTCGGTCTCTCGGTCTCTCGGTCTCTCGGTCTCTCGGTCTCTCGGTCTCTCGGTCTCTCGGTCTCTCGGTCTCTCGGTCTCTCGGTCTCTCGGTCTCTCGGTCTCTCGGTCTCTCGGTCTCTCGGTCTCTCGGTCTCTCGGTCTCTCGGTCTCTCGGTCTCTCGGTCTCTCGGTCTCTCGGTCTCTCGGTCTCTCGGTCTCTCGGTCTCTCGGTCTCTCGGTCTCTCGGTCTCTCGGTCTCTCGGTCTCTCGGTCTCTCGGTCTCTCGGTCTCTCGGTCTCTCGGTCTCTCGGTCTCTCGGTCTCTCGGTCTCTCGGTCTCTCGGTCTCTCGGTCTCTCGGTCTCTCGGTCTCTCGGTCTCTCGGTCTCTCGGTCTCTCGGTCTCTCGGTCTCTCGGTCTCTCGGTCTCTCGGTCTCTCGGTCTCTCGGTCTCTCGGTCTCTCGGTCTCTCGGTCTCTCGGTCTCTCGGTCTCTCGGTCTCTCGGTCTCTCGGTCTCTCGGTCTCTCGGTCTCTCGGTCTCTCGGTCTCTCGGTCTCTCGGTCTCTCGGTCTCTCGGTCTCTCGGTCTCTCGGTCTCTCGGTCTCTCGGTCTCTCGGTCTCTCGGTCTCTCGGTCTCTCGGTCTCTCGGTCTCTCGGTCTCTCGGTCTCTCGGTCTCTCGGTCTCTCGGTCTCTCGGTCTCTCGGTCTCTCGGTCTCTCGGTCTCTCGGTCTCTCGGTCTCTCGGTCTCTCGGTCTCTCGGTCTCTCGGTCTCTCGGTCTCTCGGTCTCTCGGTCTCTCGGTCTCTCGGTCTCTCGGTCTCTCGGTCTCTCGGTCTCTCGGTCTCTCGGTCTCTCTCTCGGTCTCTCGGTCTCTCGGTCTCTCGGTCTCGGTCTCGGTCTCGGTCTCGGTCTCGGTCTCGGTCTCGGTCTCGGTCTCGGTCTCGGTCTCGGTCTCGGTCTCGGTCTCGGTCTCGGTCTCGGTCTCGGTCTCGGTCTCGGTCTCGGTCTCGGTCTCGGTCTCGGTCTCGGTCTCGGTCTCGGTCTCGGTCTCGGTCTCGGTCTCGGTCTCGGTCTCGGTCTCGGTCTCGGTCTCGGTCTCGGTCTCGGTCTCGGTCTCGGTCTCGGTCTCGGTCTCGGTCTCGGTCTCGGTCTCGGTCTCGGTCTCGGTCTCGGTCTCGGTCTCGGTCTCGGTCTCGGTCTCGGTCTCGGTCTCGGTCTCGGTCTCGGTCTCGGTCTCGGTCTCGGTCTCGGTCTCGGTCTCGGTCTCGGTCTCGGTCTCGGTCTCGGTCTCGGTCTCGGTCTCGGTCTCGGTCTCGGTCTCGGTCTCGGTCTCGGTCTCGGTCTCGGTCTCGGTCTCGGTCTCGGTCTCGGTCTCGGTCTCGGTCTCGGTCTCGGTCTCGGTCTCGGTCTCGGTCTCGGTCTCGGTCTCGGTCTCGGTCTCGGTCTCGGTCTCGGTCTCGGTCTCGGTCTCGGTCTCGGTCTCGGTCTCGGTCTCGGTCTCGGTCTCGGTCTCGGTCTCGGTCTCGGTCTCGGTCTCGGTCTCGGTCTCGGTCTCGGTCTCGGTCTCGGTCTCGGTCTCGGTCTCGGTCTCGGTCTCGGTCTCGGTCTCGGTCTCGGTCTCGGTCTCGGTCTCGGTCTCGGTCTCGGTCTCGGTCTCGGTCTCGGTCTCGGTCTCGGTCTCGGTCTCGGTCTCGGTCTCGGTCTCGGTCTCGGTCTCGGTCTCGGTCTCGGTCTCGGTCTCTGTCTCTGTCTCTGTCTCTGTCTCTGTCTCTGTCTCTGTCTCTGTCTCTGTCTCTGTCTCTGTCTCTGTCTCTGTCTCTGTCTCTGTCTCTGTCTCTGTCTCTGTCTCTGTCTCTGTCTCTGTCTCTGTCTCTGTCTCTGTCTCTGTCTCTGTCTCTGTCTCTGTCTCTGTCTCTGTCTCTGTCTCTGTCTCTGTCTCTGTCTCTGTCTCTGTCTCTGTCTCTGTCTCTGTCTCTGTCTCTGTCTCTGTCTCTGTCTCTGTCTCTGTCTCTGTTCGGTCTCGGTCTCGGTCTCGGTCTCGGTCTCGGTCTCGGTCTCGGTCTCGGTCTCGGTCTCGGTCTCGGTCTCGGTCTCGGTCTCGGTCTCGGTCTCGGTCTCGGTCTCGGTCTCGGTCTCGGTCTCGGTCTCGGTCTCGGTCTCGGTCTCGGTCTCGGTCTCGGTCTCGGTCTCGGTCTCGGTCTCGGTCTCGGTCTCGGTCTCGGTCTCGGTCTCGGTCTCGGTCTCGGTCTCGGTCTCGGTCTCGGTCTCGGTCTCGGTCTCGGTCTCGGTCTCGGTCTCGGTCTCGGTCTCGGTCTCGGTCTCGGTCTCGGTCTCGGTCTCGGTCTCGGTCTCGGTCTCGGTCTCGGTCTCGGTCTCGGTCTCGGTCTCGGTCTCGGTCTCGGTCTCGGTCTCGGTCTCGGTCTCGGTCTCGGTCTCGGTCTCGGTCTCGGTCTCGGTCTCGGTCTCGGTCTCGGTCTCGGTCTCGGTCTCGGTCTCGGTCTCGGTCTCGGTCTCGGTCTCGGTCTCGGTCTCGGTCTCGGTCTCGGTCTCGGTCTCGGTCTCGGTCTCGGTCTCGGTCTCGGTCTCGGTCTCTGTCTCTGTCTCTGTCTCTGTCTCTGTCTCTGTCTCTGTCTCTGTCTCTGTCTCTGTCTCTGTCTCTGTCTCTGTCTCTGTCTCTGTCTCTGTCTCTGTCTCTGTCTCTGTCTCTGTCTCTGTCTCTGTCTCTGTCTCTGTCTCTGTCTCTGTCTCTGTCTCTGTCTCTGTCTCTGTCTCTGTCTCTGTCTCTGTCTCTGTCTCTGTCTCTGTCTCTGTCTCTGTCTCTGTCTCTGTCTCTGTCTCTGTCTCTGTCTCTGTCTCTGTCTCTGTCTCTGTCTCTGTCTCTGTCTCTGTCTCTGTCTCTGTCTCTGTCTCTGTCTCTGTCTCTGTCTCTGTCTCTGTCTCTGTCTCTGTCTCTGTCTCTGTCTCTGTCTCTGTCTCTGTCTCTGTCTCTGTCTCTGTCTCTGTCTCTGTCTCTGTCTCTGTCTCTGTCTCTGTCTCTGTCTCTGTCTCTGTCTCTGTCTCTGTCTCTGTCTCTGTCTCTGTCTCTGTCTCTGTCTCTGTCTCTGTCTCTGTCTCTGTCTCTGTCTCTGTCTCTGTCTCTGTCTCTGTCTCTGTCTCTGTCTCTGTCTCTGTCTCTGTCTCTGTCTCTGTCTCTGTCTCTGTCTCTGTCTCTGTCTCTGTCTCTGTCTCTGTCTCTGTCTCTGTCTCTGTCTCTGTCTCTGTCTCTGTCTCTGTCTCTGTCTCTGTCTCTGTCTCTGTCTCTGTCTCTGTCTCTGTCTCTGTCTCTGTCTCTGTCTCTGTCTCTGTCTCTGTCTCTGTCTCTGTCTCTGTCTCTGTCTCTGTCTCTGTCTCTGTCTCTGTCTCTGTCTCTGTCTCTGTCTCTGTCTCTGTCTCTGTCTCTGTCTCTGTCTCTGTCTCTGTCTCTGTCTCTGTCTCTGTCTCTGTCTCTGTCTCTGTCTCTGTCTCTGTCTCTGTCTCTGTCTCTGTCTCTGTCTCTGTCTCTGTCTCTGTCTCTGTCTCTGTCTCTGTCTCTGTCTCTGTCTCTGTCTCTGTCTCTGTCTCTGTCTCCGTCCCCGTTCCCGTTCCCGTTCCCGTTCCCGTTCCCGTTCCCGTTCCCGTTCCCGTTCCCGTCCCCGTTCCCGTTCCCGTCCCGTCCCGTCCCGTCCCGTCCCGTCCCGTTCCCGTTCCCGTTCCCGTTCCCGTTCCCGTTCCCGTTCCCGTTCCCGTCCCCGTCCCCGTCCCCGTCCCTGTCCCGTTCCCGTCCCCGTCCCTGTCCCGTTCCCGTCTCTGTCTCGTTCCCGTCTCTATCCCGTCCCCTTGTCCCGTTCCCCCATTCCCGTATCCTGTTCTCCCACTTCTGTATCACGTTTCTCCATTCCCGTATCCCGTTTCCACATTCTCTTATCCCGTTCCCGTATGCCATTCCGATATCACGCTTCTGTATCTTGATCGCGTATCCCGTATTTCGTTGCCGTACAGGTATCCCGTACCCGTATCCCGTACCCCGTGCCCGTATCCCGTACGCGTATCTCGTACCCGTATTCCGTACCCGTATCCCGTACCCGTACCCGTACCCGTACCCGTACCCGTACCCGTACCCGTACCCGTACCCGTACCCGTACCCGTACCCGTACCCGTATCCCGTATTCCGTACCCGTATCCCGTACACGTATCCCGTATCCCGTATCCCGTATCTCGTATCCCGTACCCGTATCCCGTACCCGCATCCCGTACCCGCATCCCGTACCCGTATCCGTATCCCGTACCCGTACCCGTACCCCGTACCCCGTACCCCGTACCCCGTACCCCGTACCCCGTACCCCGTACCCCGTACCCCGTACCCCGTGCCCCGTACCCCGTACCCCGTACCCCGTACCCCGTACCCCGTACCCCGTACCCCGTACCCCGTACCCGTATCCCGTACCCGTATCCCGTACCCGTATCCCGTACCCGTATCCCGTACCCGTATCCCGTATCCCGTACCCGTATCCCGTATCCCGTATCCCGTATCCCGTATCCCGAAGCCCGTAGCCCGTAGCCCGTAGCCCGTAGCCCGTAGCCCGTAGCTCGTAGCTCGTAGCCCGTAGCCTGTAGCCTGTAGCCTGTAGCCCGTAGCCCGTTCCCGTAACCCGTTCCCGAATCCCGTTCCCGTACCTTACTCGTTCCAAACATCACCAATCTCGTGTAGGCTTTACAATAAAGAGTTCGGATTTTAAATATGCGTCAATTTGGTATCCGCCGACGGAGGTTCGTTTTTTGCTTAACTTGCTTTTCATTATGGCAAGATTTTGCCGACGCAAATTGCTCCGATGTCTAAATAGCTTGATGTAATGTTGTATTACGCCGAATAAAATAAAGGCCGAGAGCGTTATATTAACACTGTGATTATAACCTTAATGTTTGTCAATATGAATACATTTTGGGTGGTTATTGGACAGAATTGATTGCGCTTTGCAGCTGTTTTTTTTTTGTATTGTGTACCGCCCTCCGTTGTTGACGATATGGCGGTGTGATGAAATACATATTCTAAAATGGTCAATTCATATATTCCAGGCCGATTAAAGCGATTAAATATTTAACAGAAAAACTTCAGTTTTCATGCATAATAAAGCCGGTGCCTTCGTCCGCAAAATTACGTTTGTTTCAGCTCTTCAAGTCTCATAGGTTCGGAACACTAAATTAAATGCATAAAAGAAGACATAAAAGCGTGATTTAAGTTTGTGAAGCCATTCACTTTGCACGCGCCACGCACCGCTCGCCGAACCACATTGCATACGCCAGCCCGTTAATTGTTCTACACGCTTGTGTCTGTCGCATGCTGTTCGGACGCATAGTCTCCGAGATATAGACCTGGGATTCCAGAGCGTTTCACGATTTTTCGATTTTTCACGTATTTCGCTTCGGTTTTTCCACGTGTTAAACCAATGGAGAAAAAGTCGTTTTCCCAGCTCGTGCCACGCGCTCATTATGCACCCTGGCGAGCCCGTTTCTTGGCACAGCACGTCGTTGAAATGTCACCTGGACCGTGTGAAAATTTCAACCATCTGCTCGCAATAGTGTAGGCTGCGCAGCTGAGCAAAGAACAAAACTGCAAAATGGCCACATAGATACATACATACATTCATACATACATACACACGCACCTTACTCAAATAGTAATATAGATTCATTGGCGGATCCAGAAGTTTAATTGGTGTTGGAAATTTCAGGATCTTGTTATGATGATTTGCACGAGACTCAATACAAAAATCAAGAGGAGATGGCTTTTCGTGCTTAACGCGATTTCAAGAAAAAAGTCCAATATATTACATTTTTTAAACGCTAATAGTTACTTAATTATTAACTTCTGGCTTATTCAAATATGACGAAAATAAGTTACGTTAAATTAGGAACATGTATATATGCGTTACAGTGTATGAAACTGTCTGGTTACGGCAAAATAGGCTAACACGGCGGAGCAAAAACGTCGAGGCCGAATTTCCTCAGAAAATCGCTGGCATCCAGATAACACAACCCAAATTTGCCAGATTTGCTCCTAGGAACTATGTTCAAGTTGGGGGGGGGGGGGCAGGAGGAATTCTGAAGTCGATTCTTTCCATGCAACGCCCATAGGCGTAATGTTAAAATCCCAAATGTTGGGGAGGGGCTGCCCCCCTGCCCCCCGGCTCCTACGCCTATGATTGCGATTGATACCAAAAATCACCGGGAAAAGACTTGTTCTTATGAGCAATAGACCCAATCGCCCCAAACGCCCCAAACGCCCCAATCACCCCAAACGCAAAATCCTTCGTGAAAACGGCTATCATGTCATCATGCAGTCAATATAGCATATGTTAAATCATTACTGAGTCATGAGTACTACTCCTATCCAATGTCAAGGACAGAGAAGTTAGGGGAGTCATATTCCCCTCCAACTTTGACCAAATAAAATTGATTTCTTCCTATGTATGTATTTATGTAATATGTTTTATGCTGCAAATGAATATAAAATGATTGAGGTCACATTTGTCCATCCTGTGTTGCTTGCAGCATCCATTACTTTGCTTAGTAAATACTTTGGCTCCTTTTCTCACAATTATACTGCCTTTTTGGAAACTGTACATGTGTGTTTTATTACGTTAAACAAAGCTATTTTTGCCAGTGTGTTATCTACATAAATGAGTATAAAAGTTGCAAATTTGTCAAATTTTGGACATTTTTGGCTTCAACCCACATCGGTAGGGTCAACCGAAATGCCTCCCATTCGGTATCGGTTGGTATCGGTCAGGACATTTTTGGAAAATGACATCACTAGTGTGCAGGCCGCCGACCTTCCACTTCGACCGGCTCACCTTCTAGAAAAGGGCTCCAGCGGAGCGCGATCAGGCCCGCCAGCCGCGGCGCCGCGCAGGGGCGATCAGGCGCTCCGATGTGCCGTGATCATCGCCCTGTCATTCCAGCGCCGCTTAGTCAGATTCCATGGAAAAGTCGGCCACATTGTATTCGACGTCCGTGAAATGGAGCGTGCTCAGAGATAACTGACTCAGAAGAGAGTTTAGTGCCGGGCCTGCCGGACTGCGAGGCTTGGTGTCTCTCGCCGAAATTGGAGATCACCCGTCTTTGTCTCAGCCGACCGAATTCCACACTCGGCAATTTCGATATCGTATTTCCGTGGTCTTTTGCCAGCCGTAGGTGAAAGTCGCCGAAGCAGCCAGCCGCGGTAATTCAAAATCGTAGACAAATGAGAAACATGCTTACATGTTTTTCAGAGTTCGAAGATTTCCACTGGGGGGTCGCTCAGAAAAGTACTGGCCAATGTGTCTGTCTGTCTGTCTGTCTGTCTGTCTGTCTGTCTGTCTGTCTGTCTGTCTGTCTGTCTGTCTGTCTGTCTGTCTGTCTGTCTGTCTGTCTGTCTGTCTGTCTGTCTGTCTGTCTGTCTGTCTGTCTGTCTGTCTGTCTGTCTGTCTGTCTGTCTGTCTGTCTGTCTGTCTATCTGTCTGTCTATCTGTCCAGACGAGATTTTGCATGGCTTCTGCAGGAGGAACAGTTGGCACCACCGGTCTTAAAATTTCAGGTCCCGTACATATGTACCCGACTTAAAAAACAAGGGCAGGCGACGCCGAGGGGGGAAATTTGCACCCCCTAGAAGGGAAAAAAAATTGTTTTTGTCTCTCGAGATAATGACGTCATAATAACACGAATGCCGCCAGCATTACCGCAGACTCTAAGAAATGCGTACAAAATATGAAATGTTAGATTATACTGCGTATTAACGAGAAAATAAGGGAAAATTCCCCTATTTAGGATGTTGACAGATATTTTTGCCTTATTTGACGTCATTAATCAGCATATTTCACGCCAGTCAATACGTGGTGTAGTCCATGGTATTATCAAGCAACCTTGGTCGTGTTAAGCAGCGGCCATCTCAGGGTCGGCAGAAATATGCTGTATGTGAAGGTCGTTTCCGATCATAATTTATAGCTTTGCAAAATAGTAACTGGTGAGTAAATGGTGTTTCCCATTCTTTGAATTCTGATTTCACTTGGGAAGGTTAAAAGTCCAATATTGGGAACATCCCACCTCATACCTTTCATGCTATGAGAATGCAGACGACACCGAGGCATCTTTATTTTTGAGGCTATACATCCTTCCCTGTGGCTATCCTCGCATACGCTGTCAAACGCCCAAGAAGAAGAAAAAAAGAACTACCAACCCTAAAATCGGACCAAGCAAGATCAAAGAATATTGAAGACTATTGAAGTATATACGCCCTAGCCAATCAACAACAACAACAGCCCTAAACCAAGAACAAGCTGAATGGAGATGATCATTGCTTCAATCACTAGCCATGTTCAAATATCAGACTCATGCTTATTAGGTGTGCGCAGGCTTCTATTCTTTAGTCTTGTGGACATGTAAATTGAAACACGGTTGGCAAAGTTGCTCTTTATTGGTACACATTTTGTACTCTTTTGTATTCTGATTGAGTGCTGGAGGTCTCCAGAGCTTGATCAAGTTGACTGAATCAAATCAAATATGATTATTAATCGTATCTGATTTGATTATGTTTATTTTCCCTTTTCAAAGAGTACGAAAAAAATGTAAGAGTATAAAAGAGTACAGAATGCATACCAGCAAACAGCAACTTTGCCAACCATGAATTGAAACGTTGATAGCATAGGCGTAGGAACAGGGGGGGGGGGGGGCAGGGGCAGCCACCTCCCCCCCCCCACACACATTTTTGATTTTAACATTACGCATATGGGCGTTGCATGGAAAGAATCGACTTCAGAATGCCTCCGCCCCCCCCCCTCCCCCAACTTCAACATAGTTCCTACGCCCCTGGTTGGGAGAAGCAAACAGATAGTCCTCAATTAAAATGAATAAGAGTTATTGCCAATATTAACACTAACAACTAAACGCTCGCTGTGCCGACTGGCCTGGCGCTGTGGACGTTTGTTGTGTAGTTAAGGCGTCGCTGTGCCGGCAGGACTAGTGCTGTGGTCGATTGGTTGTTTAGTTAGGGCTTCCCAGTGCTGGCAGGACGGGCACCGTAGTTGGTTAGCTGTGCATATAACAGGAGCGCAGCCAGGGGGGGGGGGGGGGCAAGGGGGGCAATTGCCCCCCCCCCCCCCCCTTACGGGTCACAGGGGGCCCCGCCGAGATTGGCCCAGATACCATTTGCATTAGCTAAATGGCTTTCAAAAAGTCACAGAGGAACCCTCAAACCAGGCAAGGGTCACTCTGGTGCATGTCAAGGGCCCTCAGAGACACTGAAGGGCTTTCGAAGCCGACCCAGGGGGCCTCTTGTGCATATCCAGGGGCCCATTGAGCCCACCGATGGGCCCCAAAAAAACTGTCCAGGGGCCTTTCGAGCATGTCCAGGGGCCCCATTGAGCCCACTTAAGGGCGCAAAAAACATGCCCAGGGATTTTTAGAGCATGCTCTGGGCCCATTGAGCCCATTTAGGGGCCCTCAAAACCAGCCCAGGGGCCTCTAGAGCATGTCCACTTGTCCAGGGGCCACTTGAGCCCACCTACGGCCTAACAAACCTGCCCAGTGGCCTCTCGAGCATGTCCATGGGACCATTGAGTATGTTCAGGGGCCTCTTGAACCTGCCCAGGGGACCATTATAGTTTTCCCAGAGGCCCATCGAGTCTGTTCAGGGCCTCTCGAACCTGCCCAGGGGCCATTAGAGCCTGCCCAGAGGCCTCTCGAGCTTGCCCAGGGACCCATTGAGTCGGCTCAAGGGCCTCTTGAACCTGCCTAGGGGCCATTAGAGTCTGATCAGGGGCCTCTCGGCTTGCCAAGGCCCCCCCCACCTTTTGCGGGAAAAATGAACAATTTATCGTAAAAATTTCCTTTGCAGTGCAGTTAAAATCCTCCTATCTAGTGTCAAAAACTGGAAAATTTCGCGCCGCTTCGCGGCATGACATAAGTTTCGCAATTCCTTATACAAATTTGGAAAATGGGAAAAATAATTTCATTAAGTGTCTGGCAGAGGCTCTCCTTGGCAGGAATTGCTGGTCCCAATGCCCATTCCCTTCATAAAATATTCACTTTTAAGTTTCAAGCAGGCTACAGGTTTAGCTAGTTTGCCGAGTTCCGAAAAAAGCGACGCGAACGCAAAGACGAGGAGATCGGCACCCGGAAGCTGCTCCAGCGGTGCACAATTTGCTGGACCGAAGAGCTAATAGTGGAAACAGGCCAGGCCAGGACCATCAAGCCATCTCAACTCACGGTCTGATTCCAATATTAACATTTCGTTTTCCAGGACGTAAAATTAACATTTTCACGCCGCTTCGCGGCGTCACATCGGTAGTCATCGTCATGACGAAGCCATAGTCATCATCAACGGTTCTTCGTAACGCTGAATTGAATGAATAGCATTTTTAGCTTATTATCCAAGCTACAAGGCACAGCGCCTATATTTCTGGGTTTTATCAGGCAAAACCGTAAAAATTTCGCGCCGCTTCGCGGCCCCCCACCTGTTGTCAGCTAAGATATGTTTTCTCTCCTTTACGTAACAATACAAATTAGTAATGCGCTCAGTACAATGCCTACTGAGGGTCCTGGTCCAATCCAGCTCATCAAAAGTAGACGAAGAAAAATTGTTAAAAAGGGGGCCTCACACAATAAAGTGGCCGAAATCCGTAGAGTTTTTCATATCCTGGGGTATTTTTTGGGTGGGGGCCTCTCCCAGGGGCTTGCCCCCCCCCCTTCCTGAAGGTCTGGCTGCGCCCCTGGCAGATAAGGTCTCGCTGTGCTGGCAGGACTTGCGATGTGGTTGGCTGTTTTATTTTAAGGCCTTGCCATGGATGACTGATAACTGTCAATGCTTTTAGCATTGGTCAACTGTGTGTCGGCTGCTCGGCCTGTCACCTAGTGGGGGGTAAGTATCAACACTGAAACCTCCCGCCAATGTGCAGCGCTGGCTATGGGTGGGTCATTCGGAGCTCACACATTTTCAATTTTTGTAATCCATTTTTTGCAAATATTTGTGTTCCCTGTGCTAATTGTAAAGTGAATTTAGCATGCTTTATTCTGCTATAACTTCAATAACTTCAGGACAATTTCTTTTTCGAATTATGTCAGCGTATCGCCCCACACCACATGCTTTCACTCTCCATCGCCACGGATCGCATCTCGTGTCTCACGTCTTCTGGCGTCCTGTTTACTTACTGCAGGCCAACACGCAATCAGCTGTTGGTTTCCAATCCAGATATGCTTCATCCATTGCCTTGCTGTGCCGGCAACCAATTGTATGCTGGTATTGTTTTAGGGATAATCTATCTGTATATATCTTTATATTTATATTTGTCTTTGATGGTAGGTTTAGTGCTGTCGATCAATGTTTTCTTGTTATATTTATTTATCTTTTAGCATCATTTAACAAAGTTTGCTCCATAGCAACAAACATGACTTGCTTTATCATGCGGGAATATTTACAGCATTTACACAGCATTTACTTAAAGAAGAGTTTGATGTCACCCAGTGCCCTAGCATGGGAAATTTGGGTGCAAAGCGACACCATATTTGACACAAATATTTGGTGATGATCAAGAAAGAACATTGCTATTCAGCATCAAGAGAAATGCAAAATATATCATGCATGATTATGTTTGTATTGTGAGAGAAAAGCTGGCTCTGTGGGGCATAGTAATGAGTAGGTAAATGACATTAGCATCAGCAATGTTTTGTCTGTACGTTTACCTTGCCTATCACCATCACTACCCCTCAATTGCAAATTGCAAATAAGAAATGCAAATTGCATTTAATTTGCAAATTGTAAATTGCTTTGCAAATTGTAAATTGCATTGCATTGCAAATAAAGAGTACAAATAAGTGTGGTGCTCTTTTAGTCAAGTTGGTAGTTAAATAGGATATAATCTAGCCGCAGAGGCAAGCTGTAGAGCCACAGCAGAGCATACAGGTAACAATAGACAAAGATAATACATTATTCTGGTGACTGTTGCTTGTGCTTTGCAAGTATTTGACAGATTTCTGCCATAACTGGAACAATACTTTTTAAACAGCATTTGCAGTGGTGTATTTAAAACAAGTTGTTCAGCCGGGGGTGGGGGTAGCAGCCCGTCAGCTGTCAGCACAAAACATGTTGTTGACCTGGGATACATCTATGATGATTGGGGTTTTAGGGACACCAACTGCTTTTGGTCACTGTTCTTGTTCTTTTCACATTGTACTTTGTCACTTACCTGGTAAGTGACAAAGAACAACGCATCTATGATGAATGGGGTTTTAGGGGCACCGACTGCTTTTGGTCACTTGGCGCACATCAGGTTGATTTATTTTTTTACAAGTCTGCAGAGCAGAACATGCAGGCAAGAATTGGCATAGATAAGACATAATTCTGATGACTGTTGCCTGTGCTTTGTAAGTATTTTACAGATTTCTGCCATAGCTGGACAAATATTTGTCAACAGCACCAGTACATTTCAAGTGGCGTATTTCAAAAAGTTGTTGAGCGGGGGTGGGGATAGCAGGCCGACAGCTGTCAGCACGAAAAGTTGTTGAACGGGGGGTAGTAGCAGACCATCAGCCGCAAGAAGTTGTTGAGCAGGAGCAGTGTCCCATAATTCCATTTGTAAATTATATAGAAAATAAAGTGCCAGTGTTGATGGAGGTTTATGGTTAACACTCGCCCGGGTAGGGCAAAATCATTACGTGCTCGGGTGGGGGAACGACCCCCCCCTTAGCGTTTCGACCCTAATTGAGCAAGAGCTTCGAGACAAAAACGAGCGTGTTGCTGGTGACGAGGGAAAGCCGCTAATACCAAATTGTAAGGTCTTGGGTGATTAGGTGACCTCTGAGGTCATGTCAATGACCCAAAAGTCATCAAAATTGTAAATGCGTATAAATGCAATTGTATCGAGCTAGAATCGTGAATGAGAATATCGTAATGCTTAATGGGTGCCAAATTCGTAATCAGCGTCACAACATGTCCTAAAAACTGCCAAATTAAAAAAAGTAATGTCAGGTCACTTGAGATCAGTGAACTCAGTTGACCTGTGGAAACGCATGACCCAGCGGAACATATAATTCTGTAAAATGGATCCCAAATTTGAAATCAGCGCCACAAAATGTCCTAGAAACCACCAGAAGCCCAAAAAAGTAATATAAGGTCATCGGAGGTCAATGACCTCAGTTGACCTATGAAAAGGTCAATCGAGGTCACAATCTCAGTGGAAACCACAACTGTCGCCTGGAAACACCAGTGCATATGCTCCTGAACAACAAACACTCGAAAACTGCAGAAGTTACAAGCATCGATACTGCGGGACACCAGTTGCGCCTGACATGACCTTGAGAAACAGGTCATAGGTCACGAGTCATGTGGGTTAGAAATTCACAAAAATAGAGTATGTGGGATTTTTTCCTTCCAAAGTAGGGTACTGAAAGTTGCATCGAAATCGGTTGGAAACTACGCGAGTTATTCCAGAAAAACCGAGAGGGTGGTGGAATCCACCCCCCACTACCCGGGCGAGGGTTAAAGGGGGAAGCTTTTTATGGGAAGTTTATGGGAATGGCTTGCAGGCTTTCGGCCTGATCGTAAACCATTATGCTCAAAGGTAAGTTGGTAGTTGACAGCCTTGGCAGATGACGGCATGCCAGTCTGCGTGTGAACTGCTGTAAGGATATGGTAAAATATGGTGCTCAAAGGTAATTTGGTAGTTGACAGACTGCCGGCCTGCATGTAAACTGCTGTAAGGATATGATAAACTGCTAGGGTAAACTGCTGCAATATCACGGACATGTCCTAACCTCAGACTTTTCATGCAATTCTCAAATTAAAACTAGGGTAAACTGCTGTAATCCCAGACATGTCCTAACCTCAGACTTTGCATGCTATCAGAATATCTGTAATTTTTCAAGACTCATGTAATCATTATTATCATTCTTAACGTAGCGTTAAATGGATAATATCTCAAATAAAAAAGTAGGGTAAACTGCTGTAGGTATTGGCAGGGGAGGCGTCACATTCCATACACGACAAGCTGTAGGTAGTGTGACAAGCCTGCACAAATGGCGGGTGGTGCAGCCAGCTTGATGATGTCATTGGGAGGGTATACTTTATGCCGTAAGCCTGTTTACTACTCGTTCAAACTTAATGACGAGGTTAGGTTAGTTTAGTATAATTTAGTTTGTTTTTTTAGACTGTGATGCCTCCCATTTGCTTATCTTGTCCAAACATATTTGTCATGATCTTAGCGCAGCCAATATGAATAGCATGACAATGTGGTGTTTGGACGTGTTTGTGCTATGATTGTGAATGGTGATGGTGATGGATATATTTAAATGCATGTTTATTGGTTGTTTAAATACTCAACATGATCCTCCAGTAAATGTTGTGACATGCTATCAGACTTGAGAGTGCAGACAATACTGACTCATTGCCGTCTTTTGCGAAGGTGACAGTGTATCATCTTCGACCAAATTGAAGGTAGTTGACCGAATGGATGGAATTTACCCAAATTACCGAATTTACCCTAATAACCGAATTGACCCAAAATACTGCATTGATACAAATGACCGAATTGACAAATTACCGAAATGACCCAAATGACCGAAATGGCTGAATTTGCTCAAATAACCAAATTGTCCCAAGTGACACAAATGACCCAAATGACCAAAATTACCAAAATTACCAAAATTACCAAAATGACAAAAATGACCAAAATGACCAAAATGACCAAAATGACCAAAATGACCAAAATGACCAAAATGACCAAAATGACCAAAATGACCAAAATGACCAAAATGACCAAAATGACCAAAATGACCAAAATTACCAAAATTACCAAAATGACCAAAATGACCAAAATGACCAAAATGACCAAAATGACCAAAATGACCAAAATGACCAAAATGACCAAAATGACCACCTAAAAAAAAAACGGAATTGACGTACGATTTTGATCCCAAGGCAATGCGATGAATCGTTGCCGGCCTCTAGTTGAAAATCGTAGAAAGATGAGAAACATGTTTCCCTGTTTTTCAGATTTCGAAGATTTCCAACGGGCCGTCGCTCGGGAAGTGGGAGGAGCTTGTGTGGTGTGCGTGTGCGCGTGTGCGCGTGTGCGCGTGTGCGTGCGCGTGCGCGTGCGCGTGCGCGTGCGCGTGCGCGTGCGCGCGTGTGCGCGTGTGCGCGTGTGCGCGTGTGCGCGTGTGCGCGCGCGTGTGTGTGTGTGTGTGTGTGTGTGTGTGTGTGTGTGTGTGTGTGTGTGTGTGTGTGTGTGTGGTGTGTGTGTGGTGTGTGTGGTGTGTGTGGTGTGTGTGGTGTGTGTGGTGTGTGTGGTGTGTGTGGTGTGTGTGGTGTGTGTGGTGTGTGTGGTGTGTGTGGTGTGTGTGGTGTGTGTGGTGTGTTTGGTGTGTGTGGTGTGTGTGGTGTGTGTGGTGTGTGTGGTGTGTGTGGTGTGTGTGTGTGTGTGTGTGTGTGTGTGTGTGTGTGTGTGTGTGTGTGTGTGTGTGTGTGTGTGTGTG
>JAXIVJ010018079.1:0-24319 GCA_036785665.1 Chirona hameri | reverse complement strand
AGTTAACAGTTATGTTAGTTATAGTCAGTTAATGTGTGGTCAGTTAAGACTTCACAGCAGTCGGGCCCTGTCGCTCATTAGACCACATGTGTGGTCAGTTAAAGGAAATTGTTCACCTTTAACATTAGTTTTAAACTGAGATAGCAGTTTTGTAGCCCGTGTTGGGAAACCCCTATCTGCAAATTTTCTTGACTGAAAAGACTCCAGCCGAATATATTTGAGTTTTTGGCGAAGGAATGCGGTGCTGGCGAAATAATGTTGTACTGGTTCTACCCGGGCAGATGCTATACCATCAGCACGCTGAGTATCAGCTTGCAGCTGGTGCTAGCAAGCGAACCGCCAGTCGCCAGTTGGCACATCTCCAATGCGAGTCTATCTTTACGCGACTACTTTCGAATCTGATTGGCTGAACCATTTGTTACATTCGCGTGACGTCAGGACTCTGACTCAGAGAGTATGCACATAGTTTTGATTAGCAATACAAATTTACGGCCTTCTGTCCTGAATCGGCGCGATATAAGGCCATTTTTACAATATAAAAATAAATTGTATTAAAAAATATAATCAAATCGTGTTGGGTACAACATTTCCAAGGTGAACTATTTCCTTTAACGGCATGTGAGTGATTAATGGAAATAGTAGGTTGCCTCAACCCAGAAGTTGAGACTTGAGGCTTGATCATATTATATCAACGTTTGGATGTTACGTTGCCACTATTAAATATCTGATGGATATGCTCAGCAAACACAATCCAAATAGTATCAGCAAGTCTCTGTCTGCAGAGAATGAAGCTAACGTAATGCCATCAGCAAAAGTGTATTATCTCAATTAAATTTAGTTGTAAACACACACACACAGTATCTATGAGTAAGTTCGGTGCTGCCCTGCCATGGCCGCTTCATTGAATTAATTGTCTGTGTATTACGTTTTATTTTTTAAAGAAATCGTCGGAAAAAGGCCACGGTCGATTTCGTGAAGTCAAATCTGCAAGGCAGCTTGGTTCTCCAGGTTCGCTTGAATGATTCCGCTCCATGAACCTGGCATCTGTGAGTCAGCTGGTGGTCAGCGCGATCAGCTAGTGCTTACCGCATATTTTGCCCTGTGGTAAAAACGATGGGCGTAGTTTTTGTCACTGCAAGTTTTTGAGTGCATGCATTTCGAGTAAGTGTCCGATAATGTATGCAGTAAAAAGGCAACGTGGCATTCCAAGAACGCTGGCTCTTTTTGTTGGTGTTTGCGTTTAACCGCGCGGCGCTGGGGTCTCCAGCCGAACGCGCCGTGCTGGGGGGGGGGATAAATTTGACCCCCCCATCGTTTCTTTCGAACCAATGACCGCATCGAGACGCGCAAGGCGACGATCGAAAGCTTTGAATGAGACAAATCTAACACATACCCGAAATTCTTAAAATAAGGTCATATGTCAGGTCACGGTCAGATCAAAGGTCAAAATCGAGTTATTTGAGTTGATGAGCCATACTTTTCATTCAAAGCCTTGGATTACGACTATTATCGCACAAAGAGCTCTCAAAGGTATGATGCATCTACCACATTACCGAAAGTGAAATTGTAAGCAAAGGTAAAGGTCAAGGTCAGGTTACTTAAGGTCACTATTGGCAAGAGGTCTACAAAAGTCATGCGACACATGTTTTATGAGTTATTTTACCCGTATAAATCGATAGCAGTAGCCATTTGTACTCCCTGACCCCATATAATGGCCTTTAGGTTAAGTTCAGGTCATGGTCAGGTCGCAGAAGGTCAAAATTTGAAATATATTTTAATCTAAATAAAAAAGGCATGTTTGTAGACTAGTTTTGTCTCAGAAATACAGTGGAGGCGAGGCGTTTATTGGTATATGCCATATTGTCTCTAAAAGCCATCAAAGCAATACAAAAAAATGAAGTCATGAGTTACTCATACTTAGGGAGCCATAAGTCAGTCAAAAACAAAGATATTGTTTTGCATATCATTCATACTTGGTTCTCCAATATATGGAAAACTGCATGTATTGTTCCCATCCCAAAGTCACGTGACCCTGCCGTTCCGTCCGATTATAGACCGATTTCTTTGCTTAGTGTTTTGTCTAAAATTTTAGAAAAAGTAATTTGTACACAACTGACCGAGTTTTTAAACATCACAGGGCTTCTGCATTCATCCCAATATGCATACAGATCTCGCCATTCAACAGAGGACGCCGTGCTCGCCGCTGTCGAGCGCCTGGTCACCAACATCGACGAAGGCCTTGTATCGTCGGTAACGACGATGGACCTCTCGAAGGCGTTCGACAGCGTCGACCACGGCCTCCTCCTCACAAAATTGTCATGGTATGGTGTAAATGACGTGGACTGGTTTAGGAGTTATTTGAGCGGCCGAAGGCAGATGGTGCGTGGTGGACGGTTGACTTGTCCCGTGACTTGTGGTGTGCCCCAGGGCTCGATTATTGGTCCAGTCTTGTTCATTTTGTTCTCAAACGATTTATATGGATATTTGACCCATGGCCGCCTCATCTCCTACGCTGACGACACCGTGCACGTTGACTGCGCGTCCCCTGACGGACCTGGTCTCGCCGGGCTAAAAATTAGACTGGAGCTCACCTTGCGTGAGCTCCAGTCTTGGTTTGATTCTAACTCTCTCAAAATGAACGCGAAGAAAACTGCTTTCATGCTTGTTGGCTCAAAGAAAAATTTGGCAAAAACGGAAAAATTTCGGTTTGAATTAAATGGTTCCGAGGTGCAGGCCTTGACCAGCATAAAAATCCTCGGCGTCGTGGTGGACCGTGGTCTGTCATGGGACGCGCATGTCTCGAGTGTCTCCAAAAAATGTAACGGTATCCTCGTCTCTCTGTACAAAGTTCGGCATTACTTCACCTCAGAAGCCCTTAAAATTATAATTCAGGCGTACGTGTTCCCACATATCACGTACTGCCTGTGCGTGTGGGGAGGGGCGACCAAGGGTCAACTGGTCAAAATCCAAAAACTGATAAACTTTGCCGCTCGTATCGTCACAGGACTCAAAAAGCATGATCATATAACCCAGGCTCTAAATTCTTTAGGATGGCCGAAGATCGAGACCCTGGTGGCGCGCCGCGACGCCGTAAAGGTGTTTAAGGCGCTCAGAGAGGAGGGAGCGCCACCCGAGATACGCGCTATGTTCATCCCACGTGCCGCTGTTTCCACACGCGAGACGCGCGCCTCTGATCGAGGTAGCCTCCACCTGCACAAGTGCAGATTGACCGCCTCTCAGAAGGCTTTTTCGTATCGGGCTGCAGTTGTCTGGAACCGCCTGCCACCACAAGCTTGTGCCGCCCATTCATTGGATGGTTTTAAGACCGCTATGCGAAGTGTGATTTTACCGATGTAGTGTAGTGAAGTGTACTCGTTTTTATCGTATTTTGTATATTATTTGTAACACTGACATGAAACCAGAATAGCCACCTCGTGGATGGTTTTTAATACACTGATTGATTGATTGATTGATTGATGTTCCATTATTTAACCCGCGCACTGCAGGGGGGGTTGATTTCCGCCCCCCCCTCAGGTTTTTCAAAGATAGCGAAAAAATGGCGGCGCGCAGCGCCGCCGGGTTTTTGATACACCTATTAGGACATCAATTGCGTACACTTTGAGAAAAAAAAATATGTTCGGGTCATCTCAGGTCAGGTCACCAGACCAGGTCAAGTGACCCCACCACCAAAAATGTTCGCAGTTGTGCCAAAGCCAAAGTTTTCACCGATCAGGTTGAAACTTACATGATGTCATGAGGGCATCAGTACTTACAATTCGTATAACTCGGAATTTTGATATCGGTGACCTAAGGTCAGGTCAATTTCGTAACTTCCCCATAATAAGTAAATGGGGAAATATACAAATGCTTCCTATTTCAAGGATATGCATGGTACTAGTCCAATTACCATTGGATCATGTTATTATAGGACTTCAATTACTTCTGGATCATGTTATTCTTGATTATCCAAGTGTAAGTTTTGTTCAGTGACCCCTATTGGGTCATTTGAGGTCATGCGAGGTCACCATCACTTTTTTGTCAATAACTCTCGACATAATGAAGATAGAGAATTAAAACAGACAATCAATGTGTTTTTCTCGGCGAGACACGTCTTCCCATATGCAACATGCCCTACTTGGCTCACCACTTGACCTTGACCTTAGGTCAAATTGTAAAGTTGACTTAACAAGGTCACCATATATATAACTCAAAGGCGCCTTGACAAGATAAACACAATGGCGTAAACAGTTTTCATTATCTTTATTAAGTAAAAAGTTAATAGCAAAAAACGATTTAGCAAAAAAAACGGATTTTTCTTTTTCTTTTTGACCTCTGGAGCCTCAAATATTGACCTGAGATCAAATCTGAGGAAACCCTAGCGATTATAAATTTCACTGGATGGCGTTTTCTTTTTTCCGTTTGTTTCTAACTATCATAGTTTCTGAGATATATGGGAATTTCTGGAGCGATGTCCTAAAACAGGAAAAACTGGAAAATTTGACCTTTGATGACCTCTGGTGACCTCAATTTTGACCTGACTTAAAAAAAACACTGAAATACCTTCGACATAACATGTATGAAGCTATCAAATGCCTTTTTCCGCTTATCGCTACGTTGCGTAGTTTTCGAGATCTCAGGGGGCGGGGGGCGGAAATCAACCCCCCCCTGCAGTTCGTGTTCGGCGCAAAGCCCCTGCAGTGCGCGGGTTAATATATTTGAAATTTTGATTTTGTGAAGAAAAAATCCAGGAAAAAATATTTAGGGTGAACAACTCAAAATGTCGACAATTCGAGATAGCCATTTCGAAGTGAATGTAATTCCCGTCCTTCTCACGTTTTGTATTTGCAATTTGCTTCAAAACTCGTTTTCTACGATTTTTCAAACATTTATCGTTTTTCCACCAAAAAATGGCATGACATGACCTCACTAAAATGTCATTATCTCCGAAACTACTTACCAATTTCAATGACATTTTGTTAGAAGACTTATAATTGATGCAGCATAAGGCACCGTAAGTGTCACTTCGATATATGTCATAGTTTTCAAGTTATTGAGACAATCTGGGAGAGGGGGTAAAATTTACGCCCTTCCCCAGCGCCACGCGAGTTAACGCTCGTCGACTTTTTAATATGCTAACAATTTTATATAATGTATGTACATGTAGCTTGATTAATGCCTAAGGGATGTCTCCAGCACGGTTGGTGTTCGATAGGGGGGCGAACGGAGGACACCGCAGTGCAGCGTTCAATGCGCGACAGGGCCAGAAGCAAGGTGACGTCACCGTGGACCAGTGGCGGATCCAGGGGGGGGGGGGGGCGTAGGGGCTGAAGCCCCCTGCCTTAGAAAACGGCGCCATTTTTGTATAGGATTTGCCGGCGCCGAAGGCGCCGTAGCGTTTTCGGGAGACCGCCAGGGCGCCCTTGCGTCTACCAACAGCATCGTAGCACTCTTGGAAGGCACCCTGGCACCCTCAGAAGACATCTTGCCGCCCTCACAACGCATTATGCCGCCCTCGGAAGGTACATCGCCGCCCTCGGAAGGCATTATGCCGCCCTCGGAAGGCACCATGCCGCCTCCGTCACCGAGGAAATATGCCGCCCTCAGGCCTGAAGCCCCCTGCCTTAGAAAATCCTGGATCCGCCCCTGCCGTGGACTCTGTGCAATCACCGAGTCCACAACAGTCGACTCCGTCACTAGACTACTGCCGCCAACTAGCTAATATCGCCGCACTGACCGGCAAGACTCGGCATTATGGAACACGGCTGCAATGGTCGGTAGTGACTTTCCAGGGCGGCAGCAGCCACCAGTAGCCCACCAGGCACTGGCAGAGCTGCAGTCATCAGCAGCGGGGCTGAACTGCCGCCACTGTGCCCTGTCCACCAGGCACTGGCAGTGCTGCAGTCATCAGCAGCGGGGCTGAACTGCCGCCACATGTGCCCTGCCCACCAGACACTGACAGAGCTGCAGTCATCAGCAGCGGGGCTGAACTGCCGCCACATGTGCCCTGCCCACCAGGCACTGACAGAGCTGCAGTCATCAGCAGCGGGGCTGAACTGCCGCCACATGTGCCCTGCCCACCAGGCACTAACAGAGCTGCAGTCATCAGCAGCGGGGCTGAACTGCCGCCACATGTGCCCTGCCCACCAGGCACTGCCAGAGCTGCAGTCATCAGCAGCGGGGCTGAACTGCCGCCACTGTGCCCTGCCCACCAGGCACTGACAGTGCTGCAGTCATCAGCAGCGGGGCTGAACTGCCGCCACTGTGCCCTGTCCGACACCAGCAGACAGCACAGAGTCGGACAGTACCCACTGTTCCGTCACACACCGTGGAGCAGCCAGCACAGAGTCGGACAGTACCCACTGTTCCGTCACACACCGTGGCAGTCTTCGGGCGCCGGCCACTCGGCTCTAAACAAAGCCTGTCTGGCCTGGTGAACAAAATAACTCCTCAGCAGTGATAATCCTGTACCGTCGTTAGGTGTTGTAATAATTATCTCCGCCGTGGCCTGTGTCCCACCCGCCGCCGATTTGGTCCGTTGCCAGCCGTGTCGGCTGACGGCGGCGGCGGCGGCGGCGGTGGCGGTGCCCACAACACAGTCTGTGTTTGCCCAGGTCAGCACCGCAGCAGCGGCGGCGGCGGCGCGGCGCGATGCTACCTACCCTCGGCCCTGCAGACCCACAACTCAGACGAGCTGGGCCCGTGTGGCCGTGCGCCGCACATTAGCGGTGGAGAGGATACACCGGATGGAGAGCCATCAACACCGCCGGTCGAATGTCGGATGGCCTTGGCAGTTCGGTGGTAACGCTCGTTGGCGGAGCGCGGTGTGCTGTTTGCCCGATCTCCGGCGGAGAGACATGTAAGCCGGATAAGGTGCAGGGGCGCAGCCAGACTTCAGAAAGGGGAGCAGGACCTTGGGAGAGGCCTCCCACCCTAAACAAATACCCCTGGTTATGAAAAACTACGGATTTCGGCCACTTTATTTTGTGAGGCCCCCCTTTTTAACAATTTTTCTTAGTCTTCTTTTGAGGAGCTGGATTGCACTAGGACCCTCAGTAGGCATTGTACTGAGCGCATTACTAATTTGTATTGTTACCTACAGGAGAGAAACCCTATCTTAGCTGACAACAGGATGGGGGTCGGTTTTTGAGTATCGGGGGCGGCTGAAATGACGGGAAAATGTACCCCCATTTTTATACGTGTATTTAAGCCTTTGCAGCGTATTGTATGTGGATTTTCATGTTACAGTAGGTAGGTACTTGTTAATTAGCGCCGCCAAGCGGCGCGAAACTTTTACGGGTTTTCCCGATAAAACCCAGAAATATAGGCGGTGGGCCTTGTAGAGGATAAGAAGCTAAAAATGCTATTCATTCAGTTCAGCGTTACGATGAAATGATGACTGGCTTCGTTATGACGATGACTACCGATGTGACGCCGCGGAGCGGCGTGAAAATTTCGCTGCAGTGTTCCGGTTTGAGCCGCCGCCGCCGCCACTGCCACGGCCAGTCAGCCGCCACTGCCACGGCCGGTCAGCCGCCACTGTCACGGCGTCAGCCGCCACTGTCACGGCCAGTCAGCCGCCACTGCCACGACCAGTCAGCCGCCACTGCCACGGCCGGTCGGCGGGCCGGCCGACGGCTCCTGATCGAACTGCAGTCTGGCATTGACCGTCACCGCCGCCGCCCCACACCGCCTGCCGGCGGCGGCCGGCGGACTGGAGAGCTGATTAAAGGGATTATACGTTTTTTCCCAGAATATTTGAGTTACATAGTAAAACGTACTTATAAAGGTGGTAGAAGTCCCACGGTAGCCACATTTTTCTGGAAATGACCTCTTCTGCACGTAAAGACATTCCAAAGTGCGCGGTGATGCCACCGCGTATTTTCTGCAGGACCGGCCAGTCATCTCTTTTATGCTAATAAAAACACCTCACGTATGGCATATTTCCGGTAAAATAAGCAATATTTGAAAGAAAATAAACTTGTTTTGTTCCAACGACAGCAGCAGTTACCTAGTTTCCCATAAAATTATATATTTTTAATGAATTTTCATGCCAAAAAATTAATACGCCACCACCAAATTCTCAACGCTAAAGGCCAGAGAAAAGAAAACCACAAAAACACAAAACCTCAACGAACAGTGTGTAGTAATACAAAGTCCCGTCAGTTTTGAATTGCATAATAATTGTGTGATCCAGTGTAGAACTTGCAGATAATTCAAAACTCTAAAATTGATCTTAAGATAAAAGTGGTGGACAGTAGTGCCGATCAAGTACTCGTTATCTGATACTAGTCTCGAAAAACGCCCAAGTTTTAACGCTGATAATTTCTGAAATAATGGACTAAATGAGCATTGAGGTCCCTGTTATATGTCTTAAACGTGTTTAAAGCTCATACAACTGCAAAAGAGTGCATTTACTTTCAGGACGGAAACCCGTATAATCCCTTTAACGCGTCTGCCCCCCCCCCCCGCGCTCCCCGCTGGTCATTTGTCCCCCACGGCAGCGGCGGTAGCGCCTCTGGTCCGGCCCCTGGGGCAGTGACTGTTGGACCACTGCCCCAGTCCCGTGGCTCTGGTGGCATGTAGCCGTCCGGCCGCCGGGTGTGTCTCGGTCATCATTTGTCTGTGAGCCGTCGCCAGAGAGGGGAGGACAGAGGGAGGACAGAGTGAGGGAGGGGAGGACAGAGGGAGGGAGGGAGCGGCACTCTGCCCGCCCGCAGCCGACGGGCCGATAGCGACGTCAGCCGGCGGCGGCTGGGGTCTGCTGTTGCTAGGCGGCTGGTGCGCCAATCTGACACGGGTCGCCCCTGCACATCTGCCGCCGCGCCGCACCAGTTGACACCAGGTGGCACCAGGCGACGGCAGGCAGGTGACGGCAGGCGACGGCAGGCGACGGCAGCGTCAGAGTAGATCAGGAGGCAGCTCTCTGGTGAATGGTCGATGCTTACTCCCTTCAGCCTGAGGTGTAGTCGTTCACTTCCGTGCCGAACTGAAGCTATACGACAGGGCCAGGAACCCTCTGAATGGCGCCTCTCGCCCTACCTTAATGTCTTGCTTATCGACATCAGAAGTCCCATTCAGCAGTTCAACAGCGATGGGAGCCCGACCTGGGTAACATGTGGAGCATTGTGTAGCGCTCCCACTGTACGGCCCGGCTCCCGGCCGCCGCGCACCGGCCGTCGGCGTCCGGTGGTGGTAACATTCCGCCCCCGCCCTCGCCCTCGCCGCCGCCGCCGCCGCCGCCGCCGCCGCCAGACCAGACAGCCCAAGGTCGGCAGACGGCGCGACCGAGTGACGTCACGCACGCTAATTGTGAGCCAAAAAAAACGTCTGCGTGGCGGTGGCGCCGTGCGTTGCCCGGGAGACGCCGGTCGGGACCGGCGCGGTGCAGACTGCAGCCGGGTCAGACGGGCCCCGGGGGTGAGCCGACGGAGCCGACGGCAGCCCAGACGCCGCCGGCGGGCCGACCCAGCGGCAGGCTGTCTCAGGCCGGACGGCGGCGGAGGCGACGGCGGCGGCAGGGGCGGGAACGGCGGCGAGTACGTTGACCGTCTGGCCGGCCGGTCGGCGGGGGAAGGACGCGGTCAGACGCGGTGGTCAGACGCGGTCAGACGCGGTGGTCAGACGCTGCGGTCAGACGCGGTCAGACGCGGTGGTCAGACACGGTCAGACGCGGTCAGACGCGGTCAGACGCGGTGGTCAGACGCGGTCAGACGCGGTGGTCCGGCAGTCATCGGACCGACACACTGACGCCAGTCTGATCAACTGACCAACATGAGTCTGACCAGTCTGACCAACATGAGTCGGCCGCTGGGGGCCCAGGATGTACCGACCGGCTGAGGTGGTGGCCGTGTCGCGGACTGTAGTGTCCTTCCAGAGCAGAGCGCTCGCATGTCGTCTCTGGTCCGACCTCGAATGAAAGTGACAATACAGACGTCACCGGCTCCTTGTGAGTGACTACACGGCTGGTGACTGTCTGTCGCTGGTGCTGGTGACAGTTGGTGACTACACAGCTGGTGACACCGTCGTTCAGAGCTGGACGGTGACACCACGGAGGTGTCACAGCCCGACACACACACTCTGACACCAGAGGTGTGTTACCACACCCATTGGCTCTCAGCTAGCCCTGTGCCTCGCTAGCCACTGTCGTGTGAAACAACTGCGAAGTCAACCGCTGCGTGGCAAAATCCATCCAACTTATTCATTACTTTGTCATTGATAATATCCTTGATTATCCTCACAGATGACATCCTGCAATTCAAACCAGTTGAGAGTGGCTGCTGAATACAACATTAATGGAAAACCAGGGGCGGAGAATAGGTCCAATGAGGACAAATTCGTCATCAGGGTAACACAATGACGGCGGACAGGATGCCAGGAATTTATGGACCATGGGCAGGACACTGGGCTGGCACAGACAAGCTCTCTGTCTGTTGTGCCCTCTGTGAGTGGCTGAACTCAATGTCCGAATCACTTTCAGAGCCGGCGAGACCGTGACCTTGGTTAATCCAAGTGAGAAACCTCGTTATCAGTCCTTTTCAATATTAATTATTCGGTGGCAAGGGTGGACCCAGCTGGCCGTTTGGGGGGGGGGGGCAAACCGTTTTTAGCGGACCTTACCTACCCCCAATTTCGAATTTATTCCCGGTTTTGGGCCACTTTATTTTGCAACCACACGATTTCTAATGATTTTTTAAAATAACTTTTCGACCTTTTGGGATATCGAAAAAGGAAAGATGTCAGCTTGCAGTTTTTATTCTTCCGACATTGCCTTACACTGAGCAAAACTGTGTCAATTGTCAGCTGTACCCAGGGGCGCTGCCGATCATTTTTGAGTGGGGGGTCGGCTGAAATGACGAAAAAAATGTACCCCATTTTTATGCGTGTATTTCAGCCTTTACACCATTTTTAATGTGGATTATCATGTGATAGTAGGAACTTATTGCAAAATGTGTACGGGGTTGCCTGATAAAACCCAGAAACATAGGCGGTGGGCCTTGTAGAGAATAAGAAGCTAAACATGCTATTCATTCAATTCACCGTTACAACGAACCGAAGACGATGGCGATAGCTTCGTTATGACGATGGCTACAGATGTGACGCCGCGAAGCGGTGTGAAAATTTTAATTTTAGGTCGTGGAAAACAAAATTTTAATATTGGAACCAGACCGTGAGTGGAGCCAAGTCTCAGGTAACCCCTATTCCTGGTTGCACATCTCGGTATGATGACAAATATTGAAATTAAGGTAGTTTTTCATATACATATTATTCGGATAGTAAATCACGATGACCGGTGGCAGTCAGCGCTAAATAGTACATATTATAATAACTGTATACATATGTACCGAATGTAACAAACAACTGGTAACAGTGCAAATGGTTTGAAAGCAGCAAGAGGCAGAACGACTTTTCCGCGCATAAATGGTCCCTGCAGATCTGGAGGAGCTTGGGGCGAGATGGCTTGGGGAGATGGTCCTGGCCTAGTCCCACTATTAGCTCTTCGGTCCAGCAAGTTGGGCACCGCTGGGGCAGCTTCCGGGTGCCGATGTCCGCGTCTTTGCGTTCGCGTCGCCTTTTTTCGGAACTCGGCAGACTAGCCAAACATGTAGCCCGCTTGACAGTTAATATTTTATAAAGGAAGTGGGCCCTGGGGCTAGCAATTAGGTACCGCCAAGGAGAGACTCTGCAGACACTTAATTTATTTATTTTCCCATTTACAAATTTGTATAAGCAATTGCTTATTTTGTGTCATTGCTCGAAGCGGCGCGAAATTGTCAAGTTTTTCACTGTGCATAGCTGAATTTTGACTGCTGCAAAGACAATTTTTACAACTGTACGTTCGACTGTTTGGGGGAGGGAAATCATAGTTTCAGGACCTTGGGGGGGGGGGGGGGGGAGGGGGTGGAGCATGGCCCCTTTGCCCCCTGGATACGCCCCTGTTCAGTGGTTATCTCGGTAACTATATTATACAAGATAAAAGGCACACATGGTAAGACGCGGCTACGGGCCACAACACAAGGCCAGGCGGCGTCGACAATCTGGCAGTCATCACACGTCTTCCTGGAGCCGGGCCGGAAATAACGGCCTGGCTCTGTCTTGTCTTGCCTTCCTTGTTTTATATTGCCGGGAACATTTGTCAATATTCCACTCACTTTTTCTGTGGAGTTATTATAATCGATATACCTACTAATGGTGACTCAACTGTGGATGTTAGAAAAGCAGGCATCATAGCAATACACCAGAATTCCTGACGGCTGTGGTGGCCGGTCCCCGATTCCCGCTGTCTGACCCCGGCTGTCCCCGGCTGTCCCCGGCTGATCCCGGCCGCCCTGGTATATGCGATGACTGCCCCTGCGTAGCCTACATCGGAGCCGACGCCACCCGACCCCGGCCGCTGACCGACCCTGAGACGGCGGCGACTGCGATCGATAGTCGGCGGTGGGGCGGCGGCGGCGGCGGCGGCGGCGGCGGCGGCGCTGCTTCCTTTGTGCTTCCTCAGTCTGACGCGGCGACCCGTCTGACATGGCAACAACAGAGACAGCTGGAGACAGTGGACAGCCTCTTCGAAAACAAAAATATACGACAATATTTGCGGTTTGATGGGCAGTATATAGGTCAAATCCATAACAGAAACCGAATACCCTTGTCGGCACTGTCAGTCGGCGTACCATCCTCCGTCTTCCGTCCGCGGAGCCGGTCGGCCGGTACAGACACTGCCAGCTTATCACACGGCCTGTACACACCGGAAGGCGTCCGGTACAGACACTGTCAGCTTCTCACGCGGCCTGTACACACCGGAAGGCGTCCTGTACAGACACTGTCAGCTTCTCACACGGCCTGTACACACCGGAAGGCGTCCGGTACAGACACTGCCAGCTTCTCTCGCGGCCTGTACACACCGGAAGGCGTCCGGTACAGACACTGCCAGCTTCTCACACGGCCTGTACACACCGGAAGTCGTCCGGTACAGACACTGTCAGCTTCTCACACGGCCTGTACACACCGGAAGGCGTCCGGTACAGACACTGCCAGCTTCTCTCGCGGCCTGTACACACCGGAAGGCGTCCGGTACAGACACTGTCAGCTTCTCACACGGCCTGTACACACCGGAAGTCGTCCGGTACAGACACTGTCAGCTTCTCACACGGCCTGTACACACCGGAAGGCGTCCGGTACAGACACTGCCAGCTTCTCACACGGCCTGTACACACCGGAAGGCGTCCGGTACAGACACTGCCAGCTTCTCTCGCGGCCTGTACACACCGGAAGTCGTCCGGTACAGACACTGTCAGCTTCTCACACGGCCTGTACACACCGGAAGCCGGCCGGTACAGACACTGCCAGCTTCTCACACGGCCTGTACACACCGGAAGGCGTCCGGTACAGACACTGCCAGCTTCTCACGCGGCCTGTACACACCGGAAGGCGTCCGGTACAGACACTGTCAGCTTCTCACGCCACCTGTACACACCGGAAGGCGTCCGGTACAGACACTGCCAGCTTCTCACGCCACCTGTACACACCGGAAGGCGTCCGGTACAGACACTGCCAGCTTCTCTCGCGGCCTGTACACACCGGAAGACGGCCGGTACAGAGACTGCCAGCTTCTCACACGGCCTGTACACACCGGAAGGCGGCCGGTACAGACACTGCCAGCTTCTCACGCGGCCTGTGCACACCGGAAGGCGACCGGTACAGACACTGCCAGCTTCTCACGCGGCCTGTACACACCGGAAGGCGGCCGGTACAGACACTGCCAGCTTCTCACGCGGCCTGTACACACCGGAAGGCGTCCGGCCCGTCCCGTGCCGTCCCCAGACCGAGCAGCCGTCTCTGTCTAGACGTGCCGCGACCTTCAGCCTCCCCGGACGGCTGATAGCCTATTGTCTGCCATCAGCCGACACCGCTCCCGGGGTGCGTGTGGTGCTCCCGCGCTGGGTCACATCCGAGAGGACACTGGACCCTGACCTGATGTGATCCGAGAGCCAGCTCCCCCCCTAAGATGACTGGGACCAGAGAATCAGCGCTGACCCAACCTAACCTCATGTGACCGCAGCCGCAGCTTCAACATGATTCAGGGATGACGACCAATCCGAGGGACTTCGGAGCATTGTCCGGTCCCCGAATGACCGGTCCCCGAATGACCGGTCCCCGAATGACCGGTCCCCGATTGTCCGGTCCCCGAATGACCGGTCCCCGATTGTCCGGTCCCCGAATGACCGGTCCCCGATTGACCGGTCCCCGATTGACCGGTCCCCGAATGACCGGTCCCCGATTGACCGGTCCCCGATTGACCGGTCCCCGATTGACCGGTCCCCGATTGACCGGTCCCCGATTGACCCGGTCCCCGAATGACCGGTCCCCGATTGACCGGTCCCCGATTGACCGGTCCCCCGAATGACCGGTCCCCGAATGACCGGTCCCCGAATGACCGGTCCCCGAATGACCGGTCCCCGATTGACCGGTCCCCGAATGACCGGTCCCCGAATGATTCACGTGAGCCACATGATGCCTCATTAACGCTGGAAATCGAGAAGTGTGAACTGACATACATATCCCTCCGTGGGAGACCGCCATGGTCCGATCTGATGCTCCGGCTCCGGCTCCGGCCGGTCTGATGCTCCGGTCTGATCCCGCCAGGGTCCGATCTGATGCTCCGGCTCCGGCTCCGGCTCCGACCGGTCTGATGTTCCGGTCTGATCCCGACATGGTCCGATCTGATGCTCCGGCTCCGGCTCCGGCTCCGGCCGGGTCTGATGCTCCGGTCTGATCCCGCCATGGTCCGGTCTGATGCTCCGGCTCGCGCTCCGGCCGGTCTGATGCTCCGGTCTGATCTCGCCATGGTCCGGTCTGATGCTCCGGCTCCGGCTCCGGCTCCGGCTCCGGCCGGTCTGATGCTCCGGTCTGATCCCGCCAGGGGTCCGGTCTGATGCTGTCTGGTCTGGGCACCAGTGGCGTGTGAATCGGTCTCGGTCTGACTCTCAGCGCGTCACGGCTGGCTCACGTCATGGTGCCGCCCCGTCACACACCGATCAGCTGCGCTGCAACGTCACGCCCGCCTGACAGTGACGTCATCTGTCTGGCGGGGGTCGTGTCCCTCCCCCGCCCCAATCACAGTCATTCGCATCGTCCTGCTCACCCTCGCACGGAGAGAGCAGAACTTGCCATTTAAATGACCGATTCAGCTGTACACTGTACACAACGGGTCTGAAGTCGCAAACTAAATACGGATGCCATTGTTTATCTGAGTACTTCGCTTAGCCGCGCTAAAATGAGCAATAGTAACCCATTTGCGATACAAGTTTTAATGGAAAAAAACACAATCCTCCTGATAAAGTGAAAACATTTTTCCTGCGTTGACAGGGAAATGAGTAACGTAAATGTGTTTCTATATGTCTGGTTTCATTAGTGTTTTGTGGATGCCCCGTCAATGTGTTTCTATATTTTCTAGTTTCATTAGTGTTTTGTGGATGTCCCGTCAATGTGTTTCTATGTTTCTGGTTTCATTAGTGTTTTGTGGATGCCGACACAGATGCCTCGTCTTGGCGCTGGACATACGACAGGGTAGAAGAGAAGCAGGCATTACGAATTCAATTACGATTCGTCATTGCATCAATCGCACAGAGTGCCAGAGTGGAGAAGTCTGACGCGCGTTCTCCATCTCTACCCACGTGTGCCTCTCTAGGACGGCCGGCGAAGGTGAAGGAGGATGCTGAGGTGGAACGGACGCCGCCGGTGTCTCGTTAACCTCCCGTCCCCTCCCTCTCTGCCGACAGATGTTAACCCTCCCGCCTCGTTAACCTCTCCCGTCCCCTCCCTCTCTGCCGACAGATGTTAACCTCCCGCCTCGTTAACCTCCCGTCCCCTCCCTGTCTGCCCACAGATGTTAACCCTCCCGTCCCCTCCCTGTCTGCCGACAGATGTAACCTCCCGCCTCGTTAACCTCCCGTCCCCTCCCTCTCTGCCGACAGATGTTAACCTCCGCCCTCGTTAACCTCCGTCCCCTCCCTGTCTGCCCACAGATGTTAACCTCCCGTCCCCTCCCTGTCTGCCGACAGATGTTAACCTCCTCGTCCCCTCCCTGTCTGCCCCCAGATGTTAACCTCCCGTCCCTCCCTGTCTGCCGACAGATGTTAACCTCCCGCCTCGTTAACCTCCCGTCCCCTCCCTCTCTGCCGACAGATGTTAACCTCCCGCCTCGTTAACCTCCCGTCCCCCTCCTGTCTGTCCAACAGATGTTAACCTCCCGTCCCCTCCCTCTCTGCCGACAGATGTTAACCTCCCGCCTCGTTAACCTCCCGTCCCCTCCCTCTCTGCCGACAGATGTTAACCTCCCCGCCTCGTTACCTCCGTCCCCTCCCTGTCTGCCGACAGATGTTAACCTCCCGTCCCCTCCCTGTCTGCCGACAGATGTTAACCTCCCGCCTCGTTAACCTCCCGTCCCCTCCCTCTCTGCCGACAGATGTTAACCTCCCGCCTCGTTAACCTCCCGTCCCCTCCCTGTCTGTCCACAGATGTTAACCTCCCGTCCCCTCCCTCTCTGCCGACAGATGTTAACCTCCCGCCTCGTTAACCTCCCGTCCCCTCCCTCTCTGCCGACAGATGTTAACCTCCCGCCTCGTTAACCTCCCGTCCCCTCCCTGTCTGCCCACAGATGTTAACCTCCCGTCCCCTCCCTCTCTGCCGACAGATGTTAACCTCCCGCCTCGTTAACCTCCCGTCCCCTCCCCTCCCTGTCTGCCCCCAGATGTTAACCTCCCGCCTCGTTAACCTCCCGTCCCCTCCCTGTCTGTCCACAGATGTTAACCTCCCGTCCCCTCCCTGTCTGCCCCCAGATGTTAACCTCCCGCCTCGTTAACCTCCCGTCCCCTCCCTGTCTGTCCACAGATGTTAACCTCCCGTCCCCTCCCTGTCTGCCCCCAGATGTTAACCTCCCGCCTCGTTAACCTCCCGTCCCCTCCCTGTCTGCCCACAGATGTTAACCTCCCGTCCCCTCCCTCTCTGCCGACAGATGTTAACCTCCCGCCTCGTTAACCTCCCGTCCCCTCCCTCTGCCGACAGATGTTAACCTCCCGCCTCGTTAACCTCCCGTCCCCTCCCTGTCTGCCCACAGATGTTAACCTCCCGTCCCCTCCCTCTCTGCCGACAGATGTTAACCTCCCGCCTCGTTAACCTCCCGTCCCCTCCCTGTCTGCCCACAGATGTTAACCTTCCGTCCCCTCCCTGTCTGCCCCCAGATGTTAACCTCCCGCCTCGTTAACCTCCCGTCCCCTCCCTCTCTGCCGACAGATGTTAACCTCCCGCCTCGTTAACCTCCCGTCCCCTCCCTGTCTGCCCCCAGATGTTAACCTCCCGCCTCGTTAACCTCCCGTCCCCTCCCTGTCTGCCCACAGATGTTAACCTCCCGTCCCCTCCCTCTCTGCCGACAGATGTTAACCTCCCGCCTCGTTAACCTCCCGTCCCCTCCCTGTCTGCCGATAGATGTTAACCTCCCGTCCCCTCCCTGTCTGCCGACAGATGTTAACCTCCCGCCTCGTTAACCTCCCGTCCCCTCCCTGTCTGTCCACAGATGTTAACCTCCCGTCCCCTCCCTCTCTGCCGACAGATGTTAACCTCCCGCCTCGTTAACCTCCCGTCCCCTCCCTGTCTGTCCACAGATGTTAACCTTCCGTCCCCTCCCTGTCTGCCGATAAATGTTAACCTCCCGTCCCCTCCCTGTCTGCCCACAGATGTTAACCTCTCGCCCCTCCCTGTCTGCCCCCAGATGTTAACCTCCCGCCTCGTTAACCTCCCGTCCCCTCCCTGTCTGCCGATAAATGTTAACCTCCCGTCCCCTCCCTGTTTGCCCACAGATGTTAACCTTCCGTCCCCTCCCTGTCTGCCCCCAGATGTTAACCTCCCGCGTCGTTAACCTCCCGTCCCCCCCTGTCTGCCGATAAATGTTAACCTCCCGTCCCCTCCCTGTCTGCCGATAAATGTTAATCTCCCGCCTCGTTAACCTCCCGTCCCCTCCCTGTCTGCCCCCAGATGTTAACCTCCCACCTCGTTAACCCCCCGTTTCGTTAACCTCCCGTCCCCTCCCTGTCTGCCCACAGATGTTAACCTCCCGCCTCGTTAACCTCCCGCTTCGTTAACCTCCCGCCTCGTTAACCTCCCGTCCCCTCCCTGTCTGCCCACAGATGTTTGTCTCCAAGGCCGACCTGCAGATGCACGTGCAGGTGCACATGCGTGAGACCAAGCCGTACAAGTGCAGCCAGTGCGCCAAGGCGTTCGCCAACAGCTCGTACCTGTCGCAGCACACGCGCATCCACCTGGGCATCAAGCCGTACCGCTGTGAGATCTGCCAGCGCAAGTTCACCCAGCTCTCCCACCTTCAGCAGCACATCCGCACGCACACCGGTGACAAGCCGTACAAGTGCCGCCATCCGGGCTGCTCCAAGGCGTTCTCACAGCTCTCCAACCTGCAGAGCCATTCGCGCTGTCATCAGACCGACAAGCCGTACAAGTGCAACTCGTGCTACAAGTGCTTCACCGACGAGCCCAGTCTGCTGGACCACATCCCCAAACACAGGGAGTCGAAGCACCTCAAGACGCAGATCTGTCCGTTTTGCGGCAAGAGCTACACGCAGGAGACCTACCTGCAGAAACACATGCAGAAGCATGCCGATAGAATAGACAAGCGCAGCACGGCCTCCGCCGGTCCGCCGTCGCCGCCGCCGCCGCAACAGCGGCTCGACAACCCCTACTGGCATACCAAGGAGGAGTATGACGTGAACGGCGGAGGCGGGGGCGGGGGCGGCGGGCTGCAGACCGCGCTGGACCCTTCCCGGCTGCTACACCTGGGCCGCGGCGACGGTCTGGAGCCGCGGTCACCCGGCATGGACGACCCGCGGCTGCTGCACTTGGGCCGCGGCGACGGTCTGGAGGCGCGGCCGCCCGGCATGGACGACCCGCGGCTGCACGCCGCCGCCGGCCACCGGGAGCCAATGGAGCACCGGGTCATCCTGGACGAGCGGCAGGCGCACCACGTTGCGCCGCCTCCTCCACCGGGCGCCGGGTACGAGTCACTGCCGCGCGCCTCCGTCACGACCTCGTCCGCGTTCACACCGATCCAGAGCATGGGGCCGGTGAGTAGCGCCCCGCTGCCGCTGTCCGTGGCGCCCGCAGCGCCGCGCTACTTCTACGACCACAGCAGCTTCGGCAGGAGCTCGGCGGCCGAGATGAAGCCGGCGGGAAACACGAGCGGCTTCATCTCCCTGCACCAGATCAGCAGCTACGCACATCAGCAGCAGCGGGGCGGCGCCGGCGGCGGCGGCGGCGGCGGCGCGGATCTCCTCGGCCAGCTGAAGGACAAACCGCAGCCGGCGCCGCTGCCGCACGGCCAGTAGTGAGGCCGAGACTGCGGCGAGGTCGGGCCGGAGATGCTGCCGCCTTTCGGCGACACGGTAAAACTGAGGTTCGCTTTGTGGCCGGTGGCGGTCGCGTGATGTCCGCAGGTGGCGGGGTCACGTGACACATCCCACTGCGGCGGGACTGGTAGGAATAGGCGTGCGTGTTCTTAGTTGTTTCAGAAGGTGCGTTCAAACGCATGGCGTGGGGTTCAGTTTTCCATGTGACTGTTGGGCGTTTGACGAGAACGGATCTTGTGATTTGCGCTTTCGTTGTGGTTTTGAACCATAAGTCGTGATTGATATAATCGGTTTTGAACCCTCTAATGTAAGTGTTGTTGACTAGCTTCTGGTACAGTTCAGTTACATTTTGTTTCGGGGAGCTACGGTGTTGAACGCTATCGGCACCACCGTAGGAACACTCATTAGCTTAATGGTTATTAGCAATCACAGTTGGGAAGAAGTGGCAAGTCTCGTTCACTTCATTTATTTTGCCTGCGAAATTGATGACCACCATTTGATGCAAAAACGAAATGGGAAACCTTCTAATTATCGATGTCTCTGTGCTACACACTACGGTTTTGTTACGATTAAACAAACTGATTATGATTTGTTGGATCTTCACAAATTTGTTAAAAAAACGTAAATATTATGTGTATTTACAATTGTACGGCACTCTTTTCAAATATGCCGTGAGTTGAAGTCATTTTTAAAGGATTTCATTAGATAGTTAACAATAAACTCGATTATTATATTTCATATGCCAAAACAAATTATGTCAAACACACGATAATGGGAGGATTGTTTGACATCGTTTATTTAACATATTGGCCACTGGCCAAGGTTCCTAGAACCAAAAGTTTAGAGCGAAAGGCTTTACAAATGTAGTAATCGGACTACTAACCATTTAATCCAATCCGTCATTGATAGCGTACATGTGATTTTCTTGACTTTCTCAGGGCAGACAAGTACCTCTTCATTTTGTTTTATTGATTTTTTTTAGCGACGTGCTCTTTTTAATTGTGCACTCAAATCCCTTAATCACCAGGGATATGGTTTTATTTTGCGATTTTCCCAGCAGTAACGCCTGTCCCTGTGCTAATAGCTGTTGTCTCGATTCGGTAAGTTTCAGGCGTGGCAGAGGGTCTCTTGCCTCGGAGCATCTCCCGGGCAGAGGATCTCTTGCCTTCAATAAGAGATGATCGGCGGTGAAACTAGTGCGAGCACTGGTTTCACTGAATGATAGTATAGCTTAGGATACGTGTTGCGTACGTGACTCTCAGGAATCAGTGACGTCAGGCAGGTGATGACAGTGTTACTCCAGTGAATGCCAGCTCTCGAATAGATTCAACCCAGTGGCCTATTGGCTTATGTATGTTCATGATCTTCAAGCTGGTTTGTGTCGCACAAATTTCATTTGAATTCCAAGCTCCCGCTGGTATGACCCGTTCTAGCCATAGTGGACAGCCTCCAGCCATCTGCTGCTGACTTTGATGCTAATGTTGACGTTTGCATTGTATTGGGGTTTACATCCTCGGTATTATCACTAGGTACATCGCCTCAGGTTTTGACGTTTCTACCTCATTGAATACCCAGGACATTTTACCGCCAGCTCTGCACTGTCGTTCGCATATAATTGGAGTTCGTTGTGCAAAGTGTAGTATCCACTGTTCTGGTCCCACCCATGCATGCCAAAATAGGTCGCCGTTTGTACGGCTCTCAGACACGTAGATGCAATAGACCACAGCTACATACGCATCAATCAAGCCGACCATTTCACCCCAGGGCAATCAAACACAGGGTACTTGGCTGGGTCTACCCGGAGCCGGACGGGGCGGGGGCACCACGGGGCGGGGGCCGGTGGGACAGACGGGCGCTAGCTCCCCGCGCTGTCTGCGACGACCCGTCTGCTCTTGGCTGTTACGTGTTATTTCTCGTTGTATTTTAGATGTGGACTGGACGCCTGTATCGGCGCGAATCGCAGAGTTTTCTGGCTATCGGCGGCTGAATCGGGCCGCTGCACATGTCTGAGCTGCGATGGTCGTCCTCACTGTACCATGATGTAACATATTGCATTGATGTTTGGTCCCTGTTACGAGGCGGTTGCATCGAGCCGGATGAGGACTGCAGAGGGGCGGGGATGACCTGGAGTGACCTCTGCAGTGGCCTGTGAGCGGCGGGGGTTGTGGGACACGCACCGAGACATGGTGACATCAGCGGCTGGTGATACAACAGTGTTTGACGCTGTCTAATGGCGGGGCGGAGCCGACCGACCGGCGGGCAGCGCCATCTGATGCCAACGCCGCCCGACCGGTCAAGGTCATGTGATCGGCGCTGTGATTGGTCGAGGGCGGCAGACGGAGCGCTGTGATTGGTCGAGGGCGGCAGCTGGCCGGCGTTAGCGCGGACTATCTCGTGTTTGTATATAGCGGGGAGGGGGCAGCTGTCTGCCGGGTGGTTGCGTTGGGAGCCGCCACCTCGGGCCGTGCATGCCCGCCAGCACAGGAGCGCAGGGAATGGCGGAACAGCGAGGCTGTCGGGGCTCTGCACTGGAAACGGAGCCGCCTGATCTGTTGCTTCTTTGTTTTTGTATTGCGGTATGTTTGACGCGGCGAGATGGAGCTTGTTGAGGACATTCTTAGTTGATAGATCGTCAGATATGATAGCCCAGCCAGCAAGTATTAAGTGCGTATTCTGCACTGCGTGTGCACACTGCACTACGTCGAGGGAGTGTTGTAAGGG
The DNA here is from genome assembly GCA_036785665.1 of Chirona hameri. Classification (NCBI taxonomy): domain Eukaryota; kingdom Metazoa; phylum Arthropoda; class Thecostraca; order Balanomorpha; family Balanidae; genus Chirona; species Chirona hameri. The sequence goes on along the minus strand of JAXIVJ010018079.1, from coordinate 2,192 downwards.
GCGGCATCCTGTCATGTTCTTGTAAAGTTTTAATATCAGTATATCGCTGGAATAAAGTGGTGTATCGTATGTTATGTGTTATCTGAGGCCTGTTCAGTGTTCACGGAGCCTGCGGTTGGCTGCGATTCGGCGGTCAGCAGTGGTCGGCAGCCGGTGGGGTAACTCAAAGTGGGGATGGGGCGAACGGTATGACGTCACACGGCTGCGGTTGGCTGCGGTTCCGGCGGTTGGCACGGAGCAACCGCAGGATGAAATGTCCGTTTGTTCAAGAGACGCCTGCTTGTGATGACTCATGAGGAAAGGGGCGGGGCTAGGTAGAGCCTGCTGGAAACCGCCGAACCGCAGGTGGTCGTGAACAGGCCTCTGGTTGTCCATGGGAGACAGTTGGTTTTGACACTCAGTGACTCACACGCTAATGGCCATCCCACGACACCAATACGCCAATGGGCAGAGGCAGAGTACATAGCCGGGGCATCAATAGCCATTATGCTGGATTATTAACAGCAGAGTACTGGAGGCCCCAGAGATAGTTACCATGTGATGACGATGTTAACATTACACACACTGACATCACACTAACACTTCGCCCACAAATATTTTGATCGTCGGACTGACCTTGAGTTGTTCTCGGGTAGTCGGGACAGAAGTGTAGAGTAGAGGATGGTGGAAACGAAATCACGCCGTATTGATTTCCGCAGTCTTCAAGTCGTCTGAGCAAAAACAAAACAGTAACAAAACACCGACACCGTTGCCAGGAATTGTTTGTAGCCACTGCAGTGCCTGTAGTGACCATGCTTGGTAACGATGCACCTCCACAGGAAGCTGTCCTCGCCGTTCGCACGGTCATAGAATACTGGGTAACGCGGTCCCGAGCCTTCAACATGGGGCCTATGGGGAGCACTTCGTCAGCTAGTGATGTGTAAACAATCGTCAGGTTTGAGTAAAGTTTGTAATATTTTCAGAGGACACTGAGCATTTTCGTTTCACATATTTTTTTTTTACATTTTGTTAACACAACTTTATCAGCTAAATTCCTGTCCTTAAAATTTCATAATTCGAGAGGAGATCGGTTGTGTTAAAGGAAATAGTTCAACTTGGAAAAATTTTACCCAACACGATTTGATTATATTTTGTAATACAATTTCTTTTTATATTGTCAAAAATGGCCTTGTATCGCGTCGATTCAGGACAGAAGGCCGTACATTTGTATTGTGTATCAAAACTATATGCATGCTCTCTGAGTCAGAGTCCTGACGTCACGCGAATGTAAACAATGGTTCAGCCAATCAGATTCGAAAGTAGTCGCGTAAAGATAGACTCGCATTGGAGATGTGCCAACCGGCGGCCGGCGATCGCTTGCTAGCACCAGCTGCAAGCTGATTGGCTGATGGTATAGCCTCCGCCCGGGCTAGAACCAGTACAACATTCTATCGCCAGCACCGCATTCCTTCGCCAAAAACTCAAATATAATCGGCTGGAGAGTCTTTTCAGTCAAGAAAACTTGCAGATAGGGGTTTCCCAACACGGGCTACAAAACTGCTATCTCAGTTTAAAACTAATGTTGAAGGTGAACTATTTCCTTTAAGCCTATGGGATATCGGAGGGAGATCGGATAATGTTAAGCCTACGGGAGATCGGATCGGATTCAATGGGATGTTTGTCAAGTTAGCAGCATCAGATATCAGTTATCACACTGGCTGTGTGATATTCCGGGGTGTTTGGATTTGTCCCAGACTTGGTATGCGGAGCCTTCTTGATGCGCTGATTCCGACAATGTGAAAATGCGCTGATTCTATGGGGTGGTATTTTTCGTTGTTTGCGAGTTACACACTTTGTAACATCACAACAGTATATTGTGCGTATGTCTCAATTTGCATCAAAATCGGTACACAGGACCTCCTGAATGCGCTGATTCCGAAAATGTACCTGTTCGGGGTGCGTTTTGTCGTTGTTTTCCAGTTACATGCCTTGTAACATTCCAGCAGCAAATTGTTTTAATATGATTTGTGAAAGCGTGTAGCTCGAAAACAACCAAAAATACCACCCCAAAGAGGTACAATTTTGGAATTAGGGCATTCATGAGGCCCAGTATACCAATTTTGGGGCAAATCGAGACACCTGCCATATGCTGCTGGAATGTTACAAAACGTGTAATTCGAAAATAACGATACATATCACCCCATAGAGGCCCA
>JAXIVJ010018078.1:15000-24328 GCA_036785665.1 Chirona hameri | reverse complement strand
TGCGAAATCCATGAATTTTCACATATTTGCAATGTTTGATTTGTATAGCACTTTTTCCCGAAGACATCGTTTTTTTTTTATTGATTTTGTGTTAACCTGCCATTGACTGGGGGGGGGAGAGTCCCCCCCCCCCCCCTGACGAACTTTCGCAATAGCTCACAAACTAATAGCGCTATCGACGTGAAACTTCAGGTACCTTCTCCTACATCGTCTTATTTGCGAAAATGAAAACTTCGTCGATTTTCTTTTTTGCTCGAAATATAGCGAATTTAGTCACTACACACGAGTTTGACACAAAAATCAGCTAAAATTTAGCAGGCCGTACAAATGCCATATTTGAAGCAAAATGCAATCGAAAAACGCCAAAAGATAGCAAATTGCAAGGGATACAAAATGGCTGTCTCGGATTTTTAGACATTTGGGTTTTTGACCCTAAACAAGTTTTAAAAAACTATTTTTTTTTTAAATGCCCTCAAAATCTACATTTTAGAATATTTTGAAGAAACCGGAAGATATATATATAAGATATATATAAGATACAACCGCATGAGGATAATACACAAACCAAATTTAAAAGCAATATTTTTATTTTTGACTGACTTAGCGCTCCCTAAGTATGAATAGCTCATGACGCCATATTTTGAAATTGCCTTTTTTGGCTTTTAGTGACCAGATACAAACAAATAAATGCCAGCATTGGGTCATACATACTCGACGTCCCTAACGTTTTAGATGTTTAGTCCGAGCACGCGAGTATAGTCACTATGCATCTTTAAAGACACTATTCTGTATGTGTTATGTTATTTAGAATGTATCTTACCTAACAATGTTGAAACAAAACACAAAATCCGGAAGGTGTAACGACTGATCGTCCACTACGATCGTCGCCATATCTACGCAGATAGATATATCGACGCAGGAAGATTCACAGGAAAAATAAGGATCGTCCATGACGTCATTGGAACAATGATTTAACCTAACCTAACCTAACCTAACCCCACCATTAAGTCCGATCGAGACGAAACCTAAGATTCGCTCGTAGCCATTAAGTCCGATCGGGACGAAACCTAAGATTCGCTCGTAGCCATTAAGTCCGATCGGGACGAAACCTAAGATTCGCTCGTAGCCATTAAGTCCGATCGGGACGAAACCTGAGATTCGCTCGTAGCCATTAAGTCCGATCGGAACGAAGCCTAAGATTCGCTCGTAGCCATTAAGTCCGATCGGTTCTGTGACGTCATACCCGGCCGCCGTGAACGCCGTCTATACTTGTCGTATCAAGGTCGGTCGTCGTCAGCTGACATGTAAACAAAGTTTCGCGGGCGACGGAAGCGGCGAGATATTAATTATTGAAGTTATAATTAGTTATAGTGCAAAATGTGTTGGAGAAGACATCCATATTACTAAACGTGATATTCTCTATCGATTGGTAGGTACTCAGGGGGGACCACAAGTATGTACCGCCCAGCATTGTGTTTCTGAGACAAAACTGGTCTAGACACATGCCTTTTTGTATTCCGCTTTATCAATTTCAAATTTTGACCTTATGTGACCTGCCTTGACCTTATATGGTGTCAGATTGTGAAAATGACTTCTACTATCGAACTATACGTGTAAAATAACCCATACAACATGTGTCGCATGGCTTTCGTAGGCCTGTGACCTTGTGTGGCCTGACCTTGACCTTGACATTTGCTTACAAAATCACTATTGCTTATGCGGGATGTGTAGTATACCTTTGAGAGCACTGTGTGTGATAATAGTCGCAATCTAAGGCTTTGGATGGAAAGTATGGCCCAAAAACTCAAATATCTCAATTTTACCTTCGACCTGACCGTGACCTGACATTTTTTTTTTATAAAGTTCCCCCACCCATTAATAGGTAGGCAGGTATTGACGAAAACGCTAGCGAATAGAGTCCAGTTGGTAATTCAGCTCCTGATTAATGAGGACCAAACTGGATTTTTGAAGGGGCGCCCATATAAGTGAGAACATTAGACTTATTTTGGATGTAATAAAACGCTCAGAAGGAGTTAAAAATGCCAGGATTGCTTCTTTTCTGTGATTGGAAAAAAATCGTACGATTCGGTTAATTGGCGATATATGAAGGGCATCGTAAAATAATTTCGATTTGGGCCAACCATGCAAAAATGGTTGGATATCATGTATGATGTGCCGGGCAGAAGCCCAGCACGAGCACGCGTCCATATCAACGGTCATCTGTCAGAAGCCCAGCCCGAGCACGCGTCCATATCAACGGTCATCTGTCAGAAGCCCAGCACGAGCACGCGTCCATATCAACGGTCATCTGTCAGAAGCCCAGCACGAGCACGCGGCGTCCATATCAACGGTCATCTGTCAGAAGCCCCGCACGAGCACGCGTCCATATCAACGGTCATCTGTCAGAAGCCCAGCACGAGCACGCGTCCATATCAACGGTCATCTGTCAGAAGCCCAGCACGAGCACGCGCGTCCATATCAACGGTCATCTGTCAGAAGCCCCGCACGAGCACGCGTCCATATCAACGGTCATCTGTCAGAAGCCCAGCACGAGCACGCGGCGTCCATATCAACGGTCATCTGTCAGAAGCCCAGCACGAGCACGCGTCCATATCAACGGTCATCTGTCAGAAGCCCAGCACGAGCACGCGGCGTCCATATCAACGGTCATCTGTCAGAAGCCCCAGCACGAGCACGCGTCCATATCAACGGTCATCTGTCAGAAGCCCAGCACGAGCACGCGTCCATATCAACGGTCATCTGTCAGAAGCCCCGCACGAGCACGCGTCCATATCAACGGTCATCTGTCAGAAGCCCAGCACGAGCACGCGGCGTCCATATCAACGGTCATCTGTCAGAAGCCCCAGCACGAGCACGCGTCCATATCAACGGTCATCTGTCAGAAGCCCAGCACGAGCACGCGGCGTCCATATCAACGGTCATCTGTCAGAAGCCCAGCACGAGCACGCGTCCATATCAACGGTCATCTGTCAGAAGCCCAGCACGAGCACGCGGCGTCCATATCAACGGTCATCTGTCAGAAGCCCAGCACGAGCACGCGGTCCATATCAACGGTCATCTGTCAGAAGCCCAGCACGAGCACGCGTCCATATCAACGGTCATCTGTCAGAAGCCCAGCACGAGCACGCGTCCATATCAACGGTCATCTGTCAGAAGCCCAGCACGAGCACGCGTCCATATCAACGGTCATCTGTCAGAAGCCCAGCACGAGCACGCGTCCATATCAACGGTCATCTGTCAGAAGCCCCGCACGAGCACGCGTCCATATCAACGGTCATCTGTCAGAAGCCCAGCACGAGCACGCGGTGTCCATATCAACGGTCATCTGTCAGAAGCCCAGCACGAGCACGCGTCCATATCAACGGTCATCTGTCAGAAGCCCCGCACGAGCACGCGTCCATATCAACGGTCATCTGTCAGAAGCCCAGCACGAGCACGCGGCGTCCATATCAACGGTCATCTGTCAGAAGCCCAGCACGAGCACGCGTCCATATCAACGGTCATCTGTCCAGACCCATACACGATTAACAGAGGATTCAGACAGGGCTGCCCATTTAGTTGTTACCTGTTTTTGTTGGCAATTGAGCCTTTAGCGCACACCATAAGAACCAGTCAGAATATAAAAGGACTCTCATTCGGAGAAACGCATGTAAAGATCAGCGCATACGCAGATGATACCACGCTAGTATTGGATGGCTCAGTTGAATCACTAACTGCGAGTATGCAATGCCTTCAACAGTTCGAAAGTGTATCAGGTCTCTCACTGAACAAGGACAAAACAACGTGCAGTATGGATAGGAGCTAACAGACATCGCGAGGACACAATAGGCAATGCGTTTGGAATATCATGGGATAAAAACACCCATTGAATATTTGGGAGTAAAGATCAGCACCATGGCGACAGCTTAGAAGATCAGCACCATGGCGACAGCTTAGAAGACTTGAATTACCCAGATAAGATAAGTAAGTTGGAATTGAGACTCTCCCGTGGTTTGGACGTGGACTCACGCCATACAGCAAAGTACATTTATTAAAATCAGAAGCGCTCTCACAGCTAACGCATTTGATGTCGGTCTTGGCGAAACCCAGGCCAAATGACCTAAAGAAAATCGAAACGATAATGTATCAATTTATTTGGAACAAAAACCGTGATAAGGTAAAGTATTACAAAATCAGTATCAACTCGGAGGTCTCAAAGTGCCTGACCCAGCAATACAGGGCTGATAGCCTTAACATTCCATGGGTCAAGAGGCTTTTATGTAGGGGCCATAACAGTAAGTGGAAGGAGGTAATGCGAGGAAAGCTGTTTGTCAATGGTAGCGTGTCCGTCTTTCATTGCAATGCAACTTCATCTTGCATGAAGGAATACCTAAAAAACGAATTCTGGTCAGATTGTTACGATGCATGGAAAGCGATAGAAGGCAACGGAGATTCAGCACTGAAAGGAAACAACATTTTGGGTTATACTCTGTGGCATAATCAGGAACTTAGGCTTGAAACCGGACATAATGTGCACAAAAAGGCCCTCGTCAACCGAGGGGTTATAAAGGTAGCCGATTTGTACAGCGTTTCTAGTAGAAAGCTTATGAGTAGTACTGAACTCCAGGAAACATACAATTTCGGCAATTTCTGACTTGGGAAACCTTGTTAAGCATACTGCCTGTGCAATGGAAGGAAAACACTTAGGATAGACAAGCCAATAAGCAGTAGTCAATTAGAGATATTCGCCATGCTACAGCAGAAATCTCGGATAACAAGGTGGAGCTACAACAAACTAAGGGTAAGGTCTCAAGTGACAATGCCAGAGAAGGCACAGCGAAAGTGGGAATTGGAGTTCGGGCAGATCAACACTGTATCCTGGGAACAAATAAACAGTTCAACGTATAACACTACAGACGACTTTAAACTTCGATGGCTCCAATTTCGCATTATCCATCGTATTTTGCCAACAAATAGACTTTTAATCATGTTTGGAATACAAAAAAAAAACTGGGATAGCTGTGAGCGCTGTCACGCACAAATGGAAAGTTTTGGCTCATATCTGCTGGCACTGCCCCCAATCGAAGATATTTTGGTCTAGTCTCAGAGCGAAGTTAGGACTGAGAGGGCATTTTTCTCTGAAAAGCATAATAACAGGGTTATGGCACAGGAATAGCAATGATATGACTGTCGCCTCGATTCAGACATGTATCTTACATGGTAAGCAATTTATCTGGCAATGTAGAAATAAGGGAGTAGTGCCTAGCCTAAACAGCTTTGCGAGATACATGAGGAAATACTCCAGCATAGAGAAGTATATAGCGATAAGAGTGGGTAGGGAGTCTGAACACGAGCAAATCTGGTCACGGATAGTTCGGGTGTTTGATGGCTGACCGCCGCCGCCCCCTGGCTGCCGGGCGGACCGGGCGATGAACGTTTTAGTCGCATGTCCGTCCGGCGGCCGGAGGCGCCGCTCTCGAGAGGGTTTCCGCGATGAACGCGAGGCGGCGTTGGCGGCGTCGGAGGCCACAATACGATGGGAGGCCGGCAGTATTATGTACCGTGAGTGTTGTGATGGGTGCCTCCGTGATGTCTGGTACAAGTGTCGACTGTCGACCCTGTGGTCATCGTCTCTGACGAGACTGTCTGATACATTTGGTTACTGTAGCCTCCTTCGCCGGTACATAGATGTGCTTAGTTTGACGCGAGAGAAGAGACTGGTAGGGATATTTGTGCGATGTACATTGTGCTTAACGTGAATCGCGTGTGGAAGTGTTCAATACACGAGATAAAATTGAAGAAAAAAAAAGGTAGGCAGGAGTGCCCATCCCTTTCCCGTGTGACCCCTTTTACGTTAAATACAACAATTCTCAAACGTTATTGAGGCAGCAATAAATTTGGGTCACACCACTCCCCGGCTATATTTTTTTATATTTTTTGTCTGCAAACCCACCACCTTTTGCTAGTAGCCTTCTACCACGGAATCCCTGCGGACAGATAGCGAGGCTAGTAACGCCCGCAGGGGTCCCAGGACTTATACTTTAGTTGGGTGTTAAGGGGACATTAACCACTTTTCACAAATAATATGTACAATATATACATTCAACCGAATCTCTAGTTGATTCCATGACCAACGCAAACTACATATATCTGTTAAACCCGCGAGTTACTGGGGGGCTATTTTTTGCCCCCCCCCCCCTCCCGTTATTTTGCAATAACTCCTAAACGAACACCGGTATCGTCACCAAACTTGCAGTACCTTCTCTCACATCAATTCTACACATGTTGGCAAAAGGAAAAATATGAGGTTATGATAGGTCAACCGGAAATGACGTCAGAGTGACGTCATGTTCTTCGGTTTTTGTTGCAAAATAATGGTTTGCGGAAAACGCTGTCAAAGGCCTGATGTTTAAGATAAACTCAATTGTCTTAAATCAAATAACTGAAAATAGACCGGGCTATCAAACTGCTGTCTCAGATTTTTGAGTTTTTCTGAAATTCAAAATTTTGAGAAATCCAAATATTTTTTTGTTTTGTTTTTACAAAATTTTAAAGAAAAAATCAGAATTATCAAAAAAACGGAATATATGTGATCGAAACGTATGTGGTGAATATGTGTACCAAATTTATAGTCGATATCTTTAAAAATGACCGAGTTATGACCTTTAAATGACACAAATCGACCACTTCTCACAGCATTACTATGCATAAAAAACGCATTTCCAGTTGTGCTTTTTACTTCTATTTATATGGAACAAACAATGTTCTAAGGTCATTTTTCGCGTTCTAGACGAAAAACAAACCCATAAACATGTGTTACAACGCCTAATGACCGTAATCTGCAGTTTGACCTCGTGACCTCGGATGACCCTGACCTGAACCCAAGGTCATTAACAGCTTAGAAAGGTACTTAGAAGTGTCAGACACACGAATTCATACCGATTTATCGACAGCTTATGCGTTTAATATCGCAATTTTGCGCGACAATTCCATCCATCGAGACCTTTTGACACGGTCAAACATTTTGTACTTGACCTGATCTGTGACGTCATCGGTGACCTTGAGGTCAACAATATTATGTTTCCCTCGATAAATTTCCCAGGGCTATCGAATGCCATTTGAATTTTCACATTCGGTCCAGTAGTTCCGGAGATCAGAGGGGGGGGGGGGGCAAAAAATAGCCCCCCCCCCCCCCCCCAGTAAGTCGCGTTATGAAATATACCCCAGTAACTCGCGGGTTAACTGATTATAAAGGTACGCAAAAAGAAGAAAGAAATATATGGTACAAAGAAAAGATGAATATGAAGATGAAGATGAGGCAAATTTGTATGATAACTCATTAAATTGCATATAGCTTCCCTAAGTTTATTTTAAATTACGATACTCTTCAAAGACGTATTTCCTCACTTTTCTCTTTAATGCAACTTTGTTTCTCAGAACGTCATCTATCTTTTTAAACATCGAGCCAATAATAGTGTTCCAAATTTGTGGCGCACTACAAGACAATGCGAATAATCTGTAATTTCTTAAGGCTGTTGGAATGAAGAAATGTTTTGCCTGCCTGGTATTCTTGGGTTCTTCTAATTTAAACATTTTGGATATTGGTCTAGGCAAAGTGTTGTTGATGTGTGCTAATAATATCATAATACTCTGCTCTTTCACGATGTCTGAGAATTTAAGTATTTTATGCTGAAAAAATAACCCATTTGACGGTACGAGTATGGCTTTTATCTATTATTCTTACAGCTCTTTTCTGAAACATTGCTACCCTTTAAATATTCGATTCATAATTTCTTCCAGTAGGTTAAATGAGGTAATATCAACGTGTTATATAGCAGTATCAGCTCTCGTGCTGATAGTAAATACTTTGCTCTTCCCATGATGCCCAAATTTATACTTATGGTTGATAGAACATAGGCAATATGGCTATGCCACTTCAGGTTTTCATCAACATACATTCCTAAATACCTTACACTTGCTTTTCGGTCTATTTGAGTATTTCCCAGTGAGATATAAATATCTCTTGTACGATTTCCTGAGAAAATCTTATAATTTGATTTGGATGCATTTAAAGATAGCCTATTTGTCTGAAACCACTTTGTAATGATCGGCATCAATTGATTCACTTTGATTTGTAATTGGTCAATATTTTTATTTTTTGCTTTAAACATAACCGCTGTATCATCGGCGTATACATAGAAGCTCGCTAAGTCTGAAATATTGTGCATGTCGTTTATGTATATTATAAATAATAGAGGACCTATAATTGATCCCTGTGGGAATTCCTACCTACAGTAACGGCCTGTTTTTCAGAGTAGATATTATTAATTTTTGTTATCTGCTGTCGATTGCTAAGATATGAGGTAATTATGTCATATAAGCACCCTCTGATCCCAATACAATGTATTTTTCGCATGAGTATTTCGATACATACAGTATCGAATGCCTTTTTTAGATCTAGGTAAAAGATACATGTCATTTCATTTTCTTGCAAATTTTTAGTTATTTCGTCATTCATATGAGCTATCGGCATGTACGTGCTATGCTTCTTTCGAAAACCAAATTGAAAAGGATTGAATATGTTATTTATTTATAAGAAGGGACAATGTTAAGTATATTATTTTTTCAAGTACTTTTGATAGAATTGGCAGTAAGAATAAAAGGCAGTAAGAGTTTGATAGCATTGGCATGTGACCTTTTTTGGAAAATGTCGTGGATGCGTTGGATGCGTCTCATTGAGAGCTTTCGATTGCCGCCTTGCGCGTCTCGCAGCGGTTATTGGTTCGGAAGATAACCAGGGCGGGGGCGATAAAGACCCCCTCACCCCTCAGCCAATGGCGTTCGGCTTAGACCCCAGCCAGTTAATGCATTTTTCAGGGGTCAAAAACCAAAGTATTCAAAAATCCGAGATATCCATTTTGTAGCCCTTACCATGTGCTAGCTTCTGACTTTTTCGATTGCATTTTGCTCAAAATATGGAGTTTGTACGATCTGTTAAAGTTTAGCTGATTTTTGTATCGCCAAACTCGTGTAGTCACGTCACTAAATTCGTTATATCTATATACAAAAATATCGACAAAATTGCTTCATTTATGCACAGAAGACGTAAAATTGGTATATGAGAAAGTACCCAAATTGTCACGTTGATATCACTATTGGTTTTTGAGCTATTGCGAAACTTCGTCAGGTGGGGATATTGCCCCCCCCCCCCCCTCCCCAGTCAATGGCAGGTTAACATTGCTGTTTTACTAAATAAGGGTTCCATGTAAGGACTCGGGCCTTCTGGCGGATGCAGACCGGCCAAAAACGTTGGTTTGGGGGCCGTCCG
>JAXIVJ010018078.1:0-10000 GCA_036785665.1 Chirona hameri | reverse complement strand
AAGTTCCTGGAGTCTGGAATATCTCAGCAACTAGGGCGAATCTGGAGAAACGAAATCATGGGTCAATTCAGAAAATTATGTTCTATAAGACCAGGTGTCAATAATCCCAAATAAGCGATGTGAGTAGGCACACTCCCTGTAATAATAGATACATTTAATCATGTCCACAAAACTGGTTATAAATCCCTGTATTGCGCTAATTAATAAATGTTGAATAATTGTCTGATAGCTTTGATGTACGCTCCAAGTACACTACTCAGACGGGTTTGTTGTGTACTCAGACCCTGAGCTTACCCAGTAAAGCGATTCCAGTTTGGCATATAGCCGCTTTTAACCTGATAGCAGACAGGATCTGCCAGAGATCACGATACTACGTCTCACGAACCCGGCTCACGATACTACGTCACGGCCGTCCCGTGACAGGCTGACCTCTCTAAGTCACCGTCCCGTGGCAGGCTGACCTCTCTAGGTCACCGTCCCGTGGTAGGCTGACCTCTCTAGGTCACCATACCGTGGCAGGCTGACCTCTCTAGGTCACCGTCCCGTGGCAGGTTGACCTCTCTAGGTCACCGTCCCGTGGGAGGCTGACCTCTCTAGGTCACCATCCCGTAGCAGGCTGACCTCTCTAGGTCACCGTCCCGTGACATGCTGACCTCTCTAGGTCACCATCCCGTGGCAGGCTGACCTCTCTAGGTCACCGTCCCGTGGCAGGCTGACCTCTCTAGGTCACCGTCCCGTGGTAGGCTGACCTCTCTAGGTCACCACACCGTGGCAGGCTAACCTATCTAGGTCACCATCCCGTGGTAGGCTGACCTGTCTAGGTCACCCGTCCCATGGCCGGCTGACCTCTCTAGGTTACCGTCCCCATGGCAGGCTGACCTCTCCAGGTCACCATAACCGTGGCAGGCTAACCTATCTAGGTCACCATCCCGTGGTAGGCTGACCTCTCTAGGTCACCGTCCCATGGCAGGCTGACCTCTCTAGGTCACCGTCCCGTGACAGGCTGACCTCTCTAGGTCACCGTCCCGTGGCAGGCTGATCTGTCTAGGTCACCATCCGTGGCAGGATGACCTCTCTAGGTCACCGTCCCGTGACAGGCTGACCTCTCTAGGTCACCATCCCGTGACAGGCTGACCTCTCTAGGTCACCATCCCGTGACAGGTTGACCTCTCTAGGTCACCATCCCGTGGTAGGCTGACCTCTCTAGGTCACCATCCTGTGGCAGGCTGACCTCTCTAGGTCACCGTCCCGTGGCAGGCTGACCTCTCTGGGTCACCGTCCCGTGACAGACTGACCTCTCTAGGTCACCGTCCCGTGGCAGGCTGATCTGTCTAGGGTCACCGTCCCGTGGCAGTCTGACCTCTCTAGGTCACCGTTCCGTGGCAGGCTGACCTCTCTAGGTCACCATCCCGTGGTAGGCTGACCTCTCTAGGTCACCGTCCCGTGACAGGCTGACCTCTCTAGGGTCACCATCCCGTGGCAGGCTGACCTCTCTAGGTCACCGTCCCGTGGCAGGCTGATCTGTCTAGGTCCCCGTCCCGTGGCAGGCTGACCTCTCTAGGCCACCGTCCCGTGGCAGGCTGACCTCTCTAGGTCACCGTCCCGTGGCAGGCTGACCTCTCTAGGTCACCGTCTCATGGCCGGCTGACCTCTCTAGGTCACCGTCCCGTGGCAGGCTGACCTCTCTAGGTCACCGTCCCATGGCAGGCTGACCTCTCTAGGTCACCATCCCGTGGCAGGCTGACCTCTCTAGGTCACCATCCCGTGACAGGCTGACCCTCTCTAGGTCACCGTCCCGTGACAGGCTGACCTCTCTAGGTCACCGTCATGTGACAGGTTGACCTCTCTAGGTCACCATCCCGTGGTAGGCTGACCTCTCTAGGTCACCATCCCATGGCAGGCTGACCTCTCTAGGGTCACCGTCCCGTGGTAGGCTGACCTCTCTAGGTCACCATCCCGTGGCAGGCTGACCTCTCTAGGTCACCATACCGTGGCAGGCTGACCTCTCTAGGTCACCATACCGTGGCAGGCTGACCTATCTAGGTCACCGTCTCGTGGTAGGCTGACCTGTCTAGGTCACGGTCCCGTCACAGGCTGACCTGTCTAGGTCACCGTCCCATGGCAAGCTGACCTCTCTAGGTCACCGTCCCGTGGCAGGCTGATCTGTCTAGCTCACCGTCCCGTGGCATGCTGACCTCTCTAGGTCACCGTCCCGTGACAGGCTGACCTCTCTAGGTCACCGTCCCGTGGCAGGCTGATCTGTCTAGGTCACCGTCCCGTGGCAGTCTGACCTCTCTAGGTCCCCGTCCCGTGGCAGGCTGACCTCTCTAGGTCACCGTCCCGTGGTAGGCTGACCTCTCTAGGTCACCATCCCGTGGCAGGCTGACCTCTCTAGGTCACCATACCGTGGCCGGCTGACCTCTCTAGGTCACCATACCGTGGCAGGCTGACCTCTCTAGGTCACCGTCTCGTGGTAGGCTGACCTGTCTAGGTCACGGTCCCCGTCACAGGGCTGACCTGTCTAGGTCACCGTCCCATGGCAAGCTGACCTCTCTAGGTCACCGTCCCGTGGCAGGCTGATCTGTCTAGCTCACCGTCCCGTGCATGCTGACCTCTCTAGGTCACCGTCCCGTGACAGGCTGACCTCTCTAGGCCACCGTCCCGTGACAGGCTGACCTCTCTAGGTCACCGTCCCGTGGCAGGCTGACCTCTCTGGGTCACCGTCCCGTGACAGGCTGACCCTCTCTAGGTCACCGTCCCATGACAGGCTCACCTCTCTGGGTCACCATTCTGTGGCAGGTTGACCTCTCTAGGTCACCGTCCCGTGACAGGCTTACCTCTCTAGGTCACCGTCCCGTGGCAGGCTGACCTCTCTGGACCACCGACCACCGCCGCGACCTCTGTAGGGTGGCTGCCAGGCGACCTCACGTGTTGATCTGGCAACTCAGCCCCTCGCGGTGGCTCCAGCCGGGCGTCTGAGTGTTCACTGAGCAGTGAATCAGTGAACACTGTGTTCAGTGAACGCTGAACAAAACACTGGACACTGAACATCACGCCATGCCCCAGAAAATGAGACGGCCATGTTTCATTGAAAACAACTATCTGATGGAAGTTATATTTCAAAGTAAATTGAAACGTTTCAGTGGAATTTGTGTCAGTAATCTGCATTTAACCCGCGAGTTACTGGGGGGGGGGGCTATTTTTGCCCCCCCCCCTCCCGTTATTTGCAATAACTCCTAAACAAACACCGGTATCGTCACCAAACTTGCAGTACCCTCTCTCACATCAATTCTACACATGTTGGCAAAAGGAAAAATATGAGGTTATGATAGGTCAACCGGAATGACGTTAGAGTGACATCATGTTCTTCGGTTTTTGTTGCGAAATAATGGTTTGCGGAAAACGCTGTCAAAAGTACGATGTTTGAGATAAACTAAATTGTATTAAATCAAATTAATGACAATGGATCGGGCTATCAAACTGTCATCTCATATTTATTTTTTTATTCAAAATTTTGAGAAATCCCAATCCATTTTATTTTATTTTTTACAAAATTTTCAAGAAAAAATCAGAATTATCAAAAAACCGGAATATAGGTGATGGTGACGTATGCGGTGAATATGTGTACCAAATTTGAAGTCTATATCTTTGAAAATTACTGAGTTATGACCTTTAACTGACAAATATCGACCTCCTCTAACAGCATTACTATGCATAAAAAACGCATTTCCATTTTTGCTTTTTACTTCTATTTATATGGAACAAATACTGTTCTAAGGTCATTTTACGCGTTCTAGACGAAAAACAAACCCATAAACATGTGTTTACAACGCCTAATGACCGTAATCTGCAGTTTGA
The DNA here is from genome assembly GCA_036785665.1 of Chirona hameri. NCBI lineage: Eukaryota > Metazoa > Arthropoda > Thecostraca > Balanomorpha > Balanidae > Chirona > Chirona hameri. The sequence continues at coordinate 6,142 of JAXIVJ010018078.1, read as the reverse complement.
CCTCGTGACCTCGGATGACCTTGACCTGAACCCAAGGTCATAAACAGCTTAGAAAGGTACTTAGAAGTGTCGGACACACGAATCATACCGATTTATCGACAGCTTATGCGTTTAATATCGCAATTTTTGCGCGACAATTCCATCCATCGAGACCTTTTGACACGGTCAAACATTTTGTACTTGACCTGACCTGTGACGTAATAGGTGACCCCGAGGTCAACAATAGTATGTTTCCTCGATACATTTTCCAGAGCTATCGAATTCCGTTTGAATTTTACATTCGGTCCAGTAGTTCCGGAGATCCTAGGGGGGGGGGGGCAAAAAATAGCCCCCCCCCCCCCCGTAAGTCCGCGTTATGAAATATACCCCAGTAACTCGCGGGTTAACCAAAACGCTCACAACTGGATTATTGACATGTTAAACTGTTGGGTTAGTTAGCACCTGCATTCAAATATCACACATCGCGACACAGCCCAAGCCACTGTCCGGTGCAATGGACTGCGTTCATGAACAGATACGGCCCCGACCACAACAAAAAGAAAAAGATATTTCATGCGAACTATACGACCGATTTTTGAAATAAATCGGCATTCATATATACTATGTCTAAGTGTATAGTGCCTGTTTGCAACGGAAAAGTTTGCAAATGGCGATGTTTATCGACTACATAGCTGCATTGTATTTGTTTGTGCCGCGTACACAGTTGCACGATTTGCTTGCGCCATGCCTGCATGCACGTGAGCTGTGGAATCACAAATAGACACCTAGTCACAGGGGGCGGCGCCACTGATTTTTGTCAGGGGGGCAAGTCGAAATTTAGGGGGCCTCCATTTGAGAGGGGGCCTCCATTTCAGAGGGGGCCTCCATTTGAAAAGGGGCCTTTGACCTCCATTAGGGCTCCTCTCACCTTCCATCTGGCTTCCAGATGGCCGCTTCTGGACTTCAGGGGCAACCTCTGACCTCCATAGGACCCCGTATGGCCTACAGGGGACCAGGGGCCGTAGACAGGATTTCTCTAGGGGGGGGATGGGATCAGAGGGACCCTCGTATCCAAGGGGGCCCACATAATTAAAATAGTACAAATAGTATGTTGTATGATGTGACATAACTTTCGACAAACGAAAATTTGCTTAATTTATTTTTGGGAGTCAAAACTCAAAATTTTGCAAATCGCGATAGCCATTTCAATATAATGTTATTTCCTTTCTTTCGGCTTTTTTATTTGCAATTTGCTTCAAAACTAGATTGTCTACGATTTTTCAAAGATTTATTGTTTTTCCACCAAAAATGGCATGACATGACGTGATTAAAACGTCATTATCTCCCAAAGTATTACACGATTTTCATTAAACATGTTGTGATAAGACGAAGAATGGATGCAGCATAAGATATTGATTAGGTTGACGTCAATATCTATCATTGTTTTCAAGTTATTGAGAAAATCAGGGAGGGGGGGGGGCAGATTCTGCCACCTCCAGCTGGGCGCGGGTTAATCAAAATAATATCCTGAATCTTATTCAATTCGGATTGAGGAAACAATACAGAACGTGCATGCCGATTGTACACATGTACGATGAAGTTACAAAATCTCTACAAAATAACGAATTAATATGCTTCTTATATCTTGATTTACAGAAAGCTTTGGATGCGTTTGCTCATAAATTGTCTTGAAAAAATACACCACATCTGTGATACAAATACACCACATTGTGATACGTGATACAACACGATAGAGTCATACCTTAACACGCGCCCTGGAGGGCCTCTGATAATTACACGCTCTGGTGTGTGTGTGGGGGGGGGGGGGGAATCCGCCCCCCTCCTAATATCTCGAAAACCACGCAACGTAGCGACAAGCGGAAAACGTCGTTAGATAGCTCGAGACAAACTCTATGGGACGTTGTCGTTTTTTTTAGGTCAGGTCAATATTGAGGTCACCAGAGGTCATCAAAGGTCAGATTTTCCAGTTTTAGGACTTCGCTCGAGAAACACCCAATATCTCGGGAACTATGATAGCAGGAACACACCGAAAAACAATCAAAAACTTTAAATATTTAATCCCCCATCTGTGTTCTCAAATTTGAGCTCAGGTCAATATTTTAGCCTCAAGAGGTCATCAAATGTTTTTAAAAAAATGTTTTTAGCTAAACAGTTTTACGCAAATAGCTTTATACCTAATGAAGACAAGGCACTATTTTTTACGGCATCGTGTTTGTCTCGTCAAGACGCTTCAAATGAAAAATCGTAGACGGATAAAAAAAAAATCCACTGGCGGGGGGGGGGGTCGCTCAGGAAAGTACGGGCCAACGTGTTTGTCCGGATGTGTGTCCAGACGAGATATTTGGCCACCTCTGCAGGTCGACGCTGCGGTTATTGGTTCGGTAGATAACCAGGGGGGCGAAAAACGCAACCCCAGCCATGGTGTTTCGGCTGACACCCCAGCCAATGCCGGGTAATACTCGTACATTGTCAAATGCCTTGTACTCCTCTCAGACGTTACTAGCATACACTGAAACACAATGAGACTTTGACTGGTCTTCCTTCGAGAGCCCCACCGGCGCTCGACCGGCAGACCACCTCTACCACCACAAGACCCTCTAAAGCACAGCAAAGGCCCTGCACAGATCGGCAGAGCCTCTAAAGGCCGGCAGATGACCATCTGCAGATTGCAGGGCCCTCTAAAGCCCAACAGAGGGCCCTCTACAGATCGACAGGGCCCTCTTAAGGCCAACATAGGGCCCTCTACAGATTGGCTGGGACACTTGCAGATCGACAGGGCCCCTAAAGGCTGGAAGAGGGCCCTCTACAGGTCGACAGGGCCCTCTAAATGCCGACTGGGTCCCTCTGCAGATTGGCAGGGCGATCTACAGATCGGCAGGGCTCGCTAAAAGGCCGGCCAGGGCCATCTAAAGGCCGACAAGGCCCTATAAATGCCGGAAGGGCCCTATACAGGCCGGGAAGGGCCCTCTAAAGGCTGGAAGGGCCCTCTAAAGGCCGCCAGGGCCCCTCTGAGGTCCGACAGGGCCATCTAATAAAGGCCAGCAAAGATCCCTCTATAGATTGGCTGGGGCACTCTGCAGATCGACAAGGCACCTAAAGGCTGGAAGAGGGCCCTCTACAGGTCGGCAGGGCCCTCTAAATGCCGGCAGAGGCCCTCTTCAGATTGGGCAGGGCGATCCTTACAGATCGGCAGGGCCCTCTCAAGGCCGGCTAAAGGTCGATAGGGCCCTCTAGAAGCCGGAAGGGCCCTCACAGGACAGAAGGGCCTTCTAAAGGCCGCCAGGGCCCTCTAAAGGTCGGCAGGGCCCTCTAAATGCCGGCGGAGGCCCTCTATAAATTGACAGGTCGATCTACAGATTGACAGGGCCCTCTAAAGGCCGGCAGAGGGCCTTCTCAGATCGGGCAGGGACACTCTACAGATCGACAGGGCCCTATAAATGCCGGTTGAGGGCCCTCTACAACCGACAGGGGCCCTCTAAATGCCGGCAGGGGCCATCTGCAGATCGGCAGGGCCCTTTAAAAGCTGGTAGAGGGCCCGCTCCACACTGTCTGGGCCCCTTTGTACGTATTTACATATACATACCTTTAACAGACAAGCAAGTGCTGCTATTTATTCGTGTTACGATTTGTTTAGGTTGGTGGGCGTTCTTTTATGCGACGTAACGCGTTTCGCGGGCGCCTGACACCATCCAAAACACTGGGGCCTTCGGCCCCAGGGGGCTCTCGCTCGGTTGCCAGAGGGTCCTGCCTGGCCTCCAGGGGGGCCATGGCCCCCTTGGCCCCCCCCCCTACCTACGCCCTTGCAGGGGACCCCTGCCTTTGACCTCCATAGGGCCTCTCTGGCTTCCAGAGGGCCCCCTCTGGCTTCGTGGCCTTTCTGACCTCCAAAGGACCCCTCGGACCCCCAATTTACCCTCTGACCTCCCCTCTGACTTCAGATAGCTTCCTCTGGCTTTCAAAGGCCCCCTCTGACCTCATAGGACCCCTCTGGCTTCCAGGGGCACCTGTGACCTCCGCGATGGGGCCTGCGAGATGGGGCCTCTTTGAAGCGTGAAGGGGCCTCCTTAAATGACAGGAGGGGCAAAAATATATGTTTGCCCTCCCTGCCCGATGACAGGGGGTGCGACTGCCCCTCCTGGCCCCCCGGTGGCGCCGCCGCTGCCTAGTCCATGATAGGATCGTACATGATAGGATCGTACGGCGGCATTTAAAAGTTCTTGGAACCCTAGTGATGTAAATGACTGCACGAGCCTGATGAAATCTGCAAGCTTGTTAAATGTCGTCGTGCAGAAGCTCAGTGATAAGTCTAGCATGACCACAAACAATATTGGCCGCAATGGGATCGTTCTGGCAAAAATATCCAGCGATAGAGTCATACCTGTGTTTTTTTTAGCTGCGACATGCAGTGTCGGAAGTAACACGTCAAAACTTTCTTCTTCTTTTAAATGCGCACGCTCACCACCTGCGCAAAGTAATTTATACGGTGGATTTTTGCTGACTTTTCACGCTCCGTTGTACATACAATGCCCATCATCTGTAACATGTTATTTTGTGTGTATCATGGAAGTGGAGACTTGGTGGCAAAATTAATAGGTATACCTATTCTGTATTTTTAGAAGCCTTTCTCAGGTGTGAACGCAGCCGTTTGAACGGAACCAAGTACATGAATACGTAAGCGAGCTGTCAAGTTTCACATTCTTCTGAATTAGTTAGACATTCTTCAGATCAGAAACATATGTCATGCAGGTGGGACCGTACCTACACCGTACCTTACCGACCGTACCTTACCGACCGTACCTTACCGACCGTACCTTACCGACCGTACCTTACCGACCGTACTTACCGACCGTACCTACCGACCGTACCTTACCGACCGTACCTTACCGACCGTACCTTACCGACCGTACCTTACCGACCGTACCTTACCAACCTTACCTACACCGACCGTACCTTACCGACCGTACCTTAACTACCGACCGTACCTTACCGACCGTACCTTACCGACGTACCTTACGACCGTACTTACCGACCGTACCTTACCGACCGTACCTTACCGACCGTACCTTACCGACCGTACCTTACCGACCGTACCTTACCGACCGTACCTTACGACCGTACCTTACCAACCTTACCTACACCGACCGTACCTTACCGACCGTACCTTACCGACCGTACCTTACCGACCGTACCTTACCGACCGTACCTTACCGACCGTACCTTACCGACCGTACCTTACCGACCGTACCTTACCGACCGTACCTTACCGACCGTACCTTACCGACCGTACCTTACCGACCGTACCTTACCGACCGTACCTTGCCGACCGTACCTTACCGACCGTACCTTACCGACCGTACCTTACCGACCGTACCTTACCGACCGTACCTTACCGACCGTAACCTTACCGACCGTACCTTACGACCGTACCTCACCGACCGTACCTTACCGACCGTACCTTACGACCGTACCTTTCCGACCGTACCTTACCGACCGTACCTTACCGACCGTACCTTACCGACCGTACCTTACCGACCGACCTACCTTACCGACCGTACCTTACCGACCGTACCTTACCGGCCGTACCTTACCGACCGTACCTTACCGACCGTACCTTACCGACCTACCTTACCGACCGTACCTTACCGACCGTACCTTACCGACCGTACCTTACCGACCGTAACCTTACCGACCGTGCCTTACCGACTCGTACCTTACCGACCGTACCCTACCGACCGTACCTTACGACCGTACCTTACCGACCGTACCTTACCGACCGTACCTTACCGACCGTACCTTACCGACCGTACCACACCGACCGTACCTTACCGACCGTACCTTACCGACCGTACCTTGCCGACCGTACCTTACCGACCGTACCTACCGACCGTACCTTACCGACCGTACCTACCGCGTACCTTACGACCGTACCTTACCGACCGTACCTTACCGACCGTACCTTACCGACCGTACCTTACCGACCGTACCTTACCGACCGTACCTTACCGACCGTACCTTACCGACCGTACCTTACCGACCGTACCTTACCGACCGTCACCTTACCGACCGTACCTTACGACCGTACCTTACCGACCGTACCTTACCAACCGTACCTTACCGACCGTACCTTACGACCGTACCTTAC
>JAXIVJ010018077.1:0-24330 GCA_036785665.1 Chirona hameri | reverse complement strand
GTGGGAATGGGATCCCCGTCAATTATTATGAATTCGGATTTGGATTTGGATTGGAACGGGTTGGGGTCTGGCTAAATGGGATAGAACGGGATGGGGGCTGAAAATGTGTCCCATGAAGAGCTCTACTGGTAGGTCTCGAGCGAATCCGTCATAAGCTGCTGCCAAAATGCGTCAGACGTCTGCTGGTCGAGGCTCTCGTTTTCACTCATATACGTTATTGCATAACGTTGTGGAGAAATTGTACCGCGGCACACAGGCAGCGCGTGCAAAGGGCGATCAACTTCGGTGTTCGCATTGTGACTGGCCTCGGCCGCCACGGACATCGACCTTATCTCACGACCGTGTCCACACCAAACAAAAAGTCCAAAAGTTTGATAACTTTTGGACTTTTCCTAAATATTCATTGGGCACATTTTGAAGAGAAAAAATCAAAATTGTCAGCTCACCAGGGGGGGGGGGGGCTCCAGGCGTGTTTTTTGGGGGGGCATGTTTTGGTTTCCAGTGTGACTCGGCTTTCAAAGGGAATCTGTTTCCATTCTCTAACCGTTGTAGATTCGAGCCTACGACTTTCACACCTTTCCATTTTTTTTTTTAGACATGTTACAAACAAAAAATCACTTTTTTTTAGCTTGCGCATGGGCGCCTTCAGGGACGTATCTTGGGAGGCATTTTGGGTCACTGGTATTTCACCGAAATCTGAAAGATAAGAGTTTTGAACTCAGTGAACCTTTTTAGTTGTTCTTTGCACACCTTGTGTGATTTAAAAACAAATTGAGTTTCCCACAGGCGACTGCAGGAACGGGTTTTGGGGGGCAAGTGTACACACACATTGTGTTTAGTAACTAAAAACGCAATTTCGCGGTGTACTATTTCGTGAAATATCATCTGCATGGATCACAATTGTATTTTGTGGCATAGGCGGTTCCAGGGGTGGGACGCAAGCGCATAACCCAATGTTATGGGCGGCTCCAGGGATGAAAGTAGGCGGGAGTTGTGGAACCACGACGTGTAACAACATATCAACAGATATCAACTTGAAACTTGGTGACCTTTTTAAGCAATGCCTTGCACACGTTTTATATTTTTACATTTTTGGTTTGCCAAGGGCGACTCCAGGGACGGATTTTGGGGGACTGTGTTTGACTCCGTTCACACGCATTGTGTTTAGTGCTCCTGAACGTCATTTTGCAGTAGGGGTAATTTCATGCAATATCATCTGCATGGATCACAATTGTATTTTTGGGCATAGGCGGTCCCAGGGATGAAACTAGGGGGAATTGTGGACCTATGGCGTGATACTACATAGCAAAATATATCAATAAGCACAGACAAAGATACCAAAAGGCGAAGCTCAATTCCACTCCCTTTCCCCTCCTGAGCACGCCACTGCCACCAATAAAAACACTGACATAATTTGCGTTCTCATGCATACACATATAATTATAAGCATCTAAAACAGAAATCATAGCGGCAAAAATATTATATTGACATCTTTAGATACCCTCCTTTGGAATTGCCTTAGGACGCCATTGGTTATTTTCCCCAAATTTTAAAAAGGAGCATATGTTAGACCATACAATTAGGTGGCGAAATCCAGCAACATGAAAACATTGCGTTCAAACAACGTCCCAGGGCAAGAATCTAAAAATGCATGCTTATCTCCATTCTTTTGGCCACCTGTATCCGCCCATAACATTTTTGTTCTCATATTTATGAATATAGGAATGTACTTAATGTTCCAAAGAATCGAATGCCGCTTTCCCGGAGAGCATCGGTATTGGTTTCCGAGATATGAAGGAAGGGGGCGAATAGAGGGTAATTGAGGGTTCGCAGAGGGAATCTCGAGGAAAAAAATACCCTCTGGGCGAGAGTAAATGAAAGGAGTTAACCACCCGGTGGGTAGTGAAAATCATATGTGGGTGCGTGGGGGCGTGTGCGCGTGTGTGCGTGTGTGCGTGTGGGCGTGTGTGCGTGTGGGCGTGGGTGCGTGGGTGCGTGGGTGCGTGGGTGCGTGGGTGCGTGGGTGCGTGGGTGCGTGGGTGCGTGGGTGCGTGGGTGCGTGGGTGCGTGGGTGCGTGGGTGCGTGGGTGCGTGGGTGCGTGAGTGTGGGCGTGTGGGCGTGTGGGCGTGTGGGCGTGCGTGTGTGCGTGTGTGCGTGTGTGCGTGTGTGCGTGTGTGCGTGTGTGCGTGTGTGCGTGTGTGCGTGGGTGCGTGGGTACGTGGGTGCGTGGGTGCGTGGGTGCGTGGGTGCGTGGGTGCGTGGGTGCGTGGGTGCGTGAGTGTGTGCGTGTGTGCGTGTGTGCGTGTGTGCGTGTGTGCGTGTGTGCGTGTGTGCGTGTGTGCGTGTGTGCGTGTGTGCGTGTGTGCGTGTGTGCGTGTGTGCGTGTGTGCGTGTGTGCGTGTGTGCGTGTGTGCGTGTGTGCGTGTGTGCGTGTGTGCGTGTGTGCGTGTGTGCGTGTGTGCGTGTGTGCGTGTGTGCGTGTGTGCGTGTGTGCGTGTGTGCGTGTGTGCGTGTGTGCGTGTGTGCGTGTGTGCGTGTGTGCGTGTGTGCGTGTGTGCGTGTGTGCGTGTGTGCGTGTGTGCGTGTGTGCGTGTGTGCGTGTGTGCGTGTGTGCGTGTGTGCGTGTGTGCGTGTGTGCGTGTGTGCGTGTGTGCGTGTGTGCGTGTGTGCGTGTGTGCGTGTGTGCGTGTGTGCGTGTGTGCGTGTGTGCGTGTGTGCGTGTGTGCGTGTGTGCGTGTGTGCGTGTGTGCGTGTGTGCGTGTGTGCGTGTGTGCGTGTGTGCGTGGGTGCGTGGGTGCGTGGGTGCGTGGGTGCGTGGGTGCGTGGGTGCGTGGGTGCGTGGGTGCGTGAGTGTGGGCGTGTGGGCGTGTGGGCGTGTGGGCGTGTGGGCGTGCGTGTGTGCGTGTGTGCGTGTGTGCGTGTGTGCGTGTGTGCGTGTGTGCGTGTGTGCGTGTGTGCGTGTGTGCGTGTGTGCGTGTGTGCGTGTGTGCGTGTGTGCGTGTGTGCGTGTATTGGGGAACTATCAAAGCGTTCAAAGTTGTAGCATTCAATGCTTGTCCCATCCAAAACCGCTGCCAACAACGCTTGCGACATCCAAAATTCGCCCGGGTAGGGGACATCTTCATGATCCAAACTCGCCGCATCCAAAATGGTACTCGCCGCATCCAAAACCGTGGCATACAGCCACATACAAAGCCGTGGCAGTCAAGCTAGCGCCATCCAAAACTGTCTGGCGCGGTCATATTGGAACTACTAGTTGCAGTGAAACCCGCTAGATGGAGGGAGTAGCGTGGTGTTGACGTAGTCACTCTAACACGCAAGTCAGCTACAGTGGAATATGTTTATGCGAATGGACATCTGACACCACACTGGACCCGGTGTCGCCTCGCATCGGCCGGCAGCTCTCGGGTGGGGAGGAGGGTGAGGCGTGAGCGGTGCAGACCGACGGAGTGGAGAACGTCACATCGAGACCGTGAGAAAGCTAATGGTGTAGCGGGGTACATCTTCTCAGCATGTTCCAATGCACCGGGCCTGAGTCCTCTGACAAAACATTCTGAGCCGGCCGGCGGCAGACGCCCCCTCTCCTCGCATCCAACCCAGACATGCAAAAACTCGGGTCCGAAGCCCGAGACTGCAAGTCTAGTAACTACAGTCATCACAGCCATCGCCAGAACAGCTGAGTAAGCGAGACGACGGCGGGGAGCAACGCCAGCCGGGTGTACGCCTCTCAGGTACACCCATTACGGTACCGGTCCCATTTACGTACCGGCCCCAGTACCGTCCCTACCGGCGCTGCCACATCACCCCGCCCCCTCCCCTCTATGTCCTATGAGTCACACAGCCAGGGCGGCCGCCCACAGGCAGAGGGACAGTTGTGTAGAGCTGTAGCGCGCCAACAAAGAGACGGGTTTGAAGTAAGGGAAGAATCGTTGTTGAGAAGAAATGCGGATGATAAACCGACACTATTGATGCGAAGTGACAGAAAATCGCAGTCAATTATTACGGAACAAATGACGTGTACGATATACGCGGAGTAAGACGTAAAATCAGAAGTATTGTCTAAAAAGAAGAATTGATATTATCACAAGGGCGAAGAGCTAATTGCAAGTAAGGATACAATTATAAATACGATCGACGCCGGCATGTATATATATAACGATTGTTAATGCAGCATTATAAACTACTGAACTTGAACGTAGCTCCAAGCAATGATACAAAATTAAGCATGTCAAGAGTTTCGTTAAAGGGAAATAATTACCTTTTTCCACTAAAATGGAGTTAGCACTTGAATTCGCCAGACGAGATCAAAATATATTGTAAATTCATCACATTTTGCATGAAAACTTTCCTACCGAAATATATTTCAAGTTAAAGTTGATAAGCGTTCCACACTTTTAACGACCGGTACTTGCACTATTTCTGACCTTTTGTCAAGTACTTTTGGTCCTCATCAAACTGCGGGCTTTTCCCGTATTGTTTTTTTACGCAATGGAGTGGAAAATATATTTTGCGTTCTGCTTGTTGTGATTATATGCCCGGCGATCTTCTAAAACTAACAGCGATTGGAAAAAGTGGCAATAAAATCGGAAGCTCATCGATGCACATCAACGCGGCATAGTTAGTGGTTGCGACCCTCAATTTTTGCAAATCGATTCATTTGTTTTCAACATTAGGAGTTGTGTATAGTTTGTCTGTGGCTGTATATAACACTATGCTTTATTTCATCATGAAAAATAATAATTTTCCCCAAAAAAACTAACGAACAATAACACAAAACTGGCAATTAAATCAGAAGCTCATCGATGCACATCGACGGCGACCTATTTAGCGTCGGCGATTTGTTTACAAAGTAATTGTCATGCTTCTCGGCGCACTTAACCATCTCGGCGCACTTGGCGAGTTGTTCCTGATTAGTATACCCAAGTCCCGTAGCAGGCTTTGTTAATGACGTCACTGGTGCCATTCTTGTGTAGCATTGCAAAATATATCTGATTTCGAGTTGAAAGCTAATTAAAGACTTATTCAAATTATTGTTTTTAAGTTTGAATTTTCTTGTTAATCATTATTAAAGGTATTTTATCACTGTATTTCATAGTAGTTGACACTTCAGAAACTTGTGACGTAATAATATTGTATCCAATATGCATTTCCCTCACCTTTTGCTATTGTGGCGCAGTGCCGAGTGCTTTGCGAATACTAGCTTGCCTGGGGTTCAATTCATTCCGCTCTTATTTTATTCGAGTTGGTATAGTTTGCATGTTGTTGTTATTCATGACTTATACTGATAGTCAGTCGTGTATCACGGATGCTTCACGGATTGCTTCACGGATCAGAGCGCTGCTCGAACGCACGCTAGTAGCGCTTTCGTTCTCCATGGCAACCAGGCGTGAGCCAATGAAAAGCCAGAACGTATTCCCTTTCTGGCTTTTGATTGGCTGACGCCTGGTTGCCATGGAGAACGAAAGCGCTACTAGCGGGTGTCCGAGCAGCGCTCAGTTTGATCGGAAATGTCACAGATCCTCCACAAATGCCGCACTCGATGTTAACAATGGTAGGGAAGGACGAATTTGTCAATGACCTTCATGAAGTACACAAGGTACTTGTTTTGTATTTTTTCCAAACTTACAACTTTGAATTTGGGAATAATTTTATTTAATTCTTAAATTTAAATAAAATAATTTTAAAAACATAACGGTAGCCTAAGAAATTGTTGCTAACAAAATCATAAGGTCATTATTTCCCTTTAAGCTGAAGAAGGCGAACATTTCATGCTGGAAAAATAAAGGGATGAAAAGAAAGTCATCTAAAAACGATACTACGACGTAATAATTGGAATACAATGACTGAAAGGACTACCTGATCGATTATTGAAGAATACTATTTTATCAGCAAGATGCATTATCAAGAAACCAAAATTATCTGGTTATATAAAGATGCCGTAGTCCTCTTATCAAACTTATATAAAGATATTTGCACCAGCCGCCATTCACATGGCAGTAACAAAGCAAAGGGCGTGGCCATAGGTAGCAAGCAAACAAGAAAGTGGAAGAAATATGAACTACTTGAAGCAATTATATTATGAACAAAATTAAGTAAGAAAGGTCATTAAGAAGTTTGAAGAAGCTCTATACACGAGAAGTGCAAAATTGTCGACGGCAAGAATCGGCCAATCAGAAGACGGGGTGTGCCACACCCAGAGCAAGACACCGCGCCGCCGGGTCGGAGTATAAAAAGAGGCAACGTCGCACAGAGGGGAGCGGACAGCAGCGGAGGCAGTCGACTTCGGGACCCCAGCACGCGCGCTGCCCGCGGCGCGGCGGCGGCTCAATTCAAAACTCTAAAATTGAAACATGCAGATTCTAAGATAAAAGTGGTGGATAGTAATGTCGATCAAGTACTCGTTATCTGATACAAGTCTCGAAAACGCCAAAGTCATAACGCTGATAATAGCTGAAATAATGGACTAAATGAGCATTGAGGTCCCTGGTATATATCTTAAACGCATTTCAAGCTCATACTACTGCAAAAGAGTGCATTTCCTTTCAGGACGGAAACCCTTTAAATGATAGAAATGATACGACTGATATTGTAAATACCTATAGCCAACGTTTTGTCAATTAAAAAAAAAATAGGGGCACCATCAAAATATAGTGGACCCAATCCGTTGAGTTTTCAGACTTGGGTATAAGTAAGGGCACCACTGCAATTGATGACGCCCCCCCCCCCCCCTCTTGAATATTTTCTGGATCCGGCCCTGACAGTGTGCCTCTGGTGGTCTTCGGCACCTCCCACGTTAACAGCAAGTGATGTATCCACCAAAGCACCTCTCCGACCCCGGCTGGCTGCCTTTCCTGGACACCTCTCTACTCGTCTGGTGGATGTCACCGTCTCGAGAGCTGAGTCGACCGCCGGCTGAGGTCAGGTCCGGGTCAGAAGAAGGGACGGCAGGCTCAGGATGTAGTTCCCAGGTCAGCACCTTCTCCATCCAGTGCATCTGCGCCTGCTGGACACCAGCATTCCCCGCGGCAGGAGCAGGTCTCCGGTCCGGCATGTCCCTGGATCGGTCCAGCACGCCCCTCCGTCGCTCCGGCTCGGCCCTGGGCCTCCTCAGCACGTCCCATGGCCGTTCCAGCACGTCCTGCACGGAGTGTCGTGCCGGCGCCGGTGCCTGTCTTCGGGTGTCCCCGGACTGGGGCCACACCCAGGGACACCGCTCCGCCGTCTGACGCTCCTGACCCCGGACCGTGCCGTCGGTGGCGCTCCTGAAGGAGTCAGCACTCGTCTGCGGCGACTGCGGCCGGGAGTGCATGGACAGCGCCGCGGGGTGGCTGCTCACGGAGAGGCCGGTGCTCAGCGTGAGCTGGCCGTGAGCTGGCTGAGCTCGCAGCTGCCGACGGGCGTCCGGCCGAGCTGCCGGAGGGTGGCGCCGCTCGAAGTCGTCCAGCAGTCGGAGGGCGCCGCCGCAGCCGACCAGCTGCGACACCTGGCGCAGCACGAGCACGTTGTTGGGCGACAGCAGGCCGCGGCGCTGCAGGGCCGTCAGCAGTGAGGCCGGCGTGTCGTCAGGGCTGGCCGCTGCGGTGTACACGGCCAGACAGTCTCGGACACAGTCCAGCGTGTCGTCCCCCATCAGCGCCCACAGCTGCTGCACCAGACGCTGCAGACGGCTGAAGTCCTCGCCCACTCCTGCGTCCATAGAGGCGTGCATCCCCTGCTGCGGTTCGACCGACACTGTAGGCGATGCGGCACCGTCTCTCAGTATGACAGCTCCCGCTGCCTGGGAGGGGGAGTGACGACAGAGCCCCGTGCGGTGTATATCGGCCGACACTGTAGGCGATGCGGCACCGTCTCTCAGTATGACAGCTCCCGCTGCCTGGGAGGGGGGGGGGGGGTAGAGAGTGACGACAGAGCCCCGTGCGGTGTATATGGCGGCACGGCGGCGGTATATCCCACGATGTTGACTCACAGCACGATAGGTCATCTGCTGCGCCGCCAGCCGATGGTCGATGTGCTAACAATTACGCTTAACGAATGTTCATGCCACAGCAGGTGGAACGGAACGATAGAAAGTAAATAGTTGAACGATAAATGTAGTGTGGGAAAAATCATCGTGTAAGGAACGTCATAGAATGTCACCGAATGCGTTCGTAAATATTTGTAAAAGCATAGTAAATACAAATTTAAGATGAAACAAATTGAAGCATTGTATTTTTACCACAAGAGATGCTACAAAAAGTCACCAAAAATATTTTCAACAAAGAGTTACCTTCTTTTTTTGTTTCTCCATTGCATGCCCATAGGCGTAATGTTAACATTCGCAAATATTGGGAGCCTCGTCCCCGTCCCCCTCTTCCGACACCCATGCATTTACCTGTAGAGGCTTGTTGTAATTTTAAAAGGTTGAGCTGTACCATGGGTAGGTAAGGTATGGTAATAAACAGCCAAGTGATGTTGTTTGCTGGTAATCTAAAATATAAACTACATTTGGTTGTCAACCGGGTCAGCCTACAAGTTATTGTCCCCGACATCAGATCTTCGCAGTTATTCGTATTTACCTATACGTGTTACATAGGGAGATAGGGGAACGCCGAACTATGGGAAAAGACGAAATTGTCAATTACGCTCAAACGCGTGGGAGGTGCCAGATTCTGCTGACTGTTCCAGAATCCTCAGCTAGAAATGGTGTGTTGCTGCCGAAATCATGACGGTACTGCCATTTACTGAGATGCAGCGCGGTTGGAATGCTTTTAAGGGTACGTTAAAATTAAACAAGGTGCTATTTTAGAGGGTTATAATTTTTCGTTGGTACATGATACTTGGATATTAATGATTGTGCCGGAATCTGTAATGTATAAGGGTAACACAAATATGACTAAATTAAAATATTTTACTCCATGGTTAACCCGGCATTAGCTGGGGGTCTCATCCGAACGTCACTGGCTGGGGGTAGGGGACGTTTTTGCCCCCCCCCCCCCCTGGTTATCTTCCGAGCCAAAAACCGCAGCGAGGCGCGCAAGACGGCAATCGAAAGCTCTCAATGAGACGCATCCAAAACATGCACGAAATTATCAAAATAACGTCACATGTCAAGTCACGGTCAGGTCCAAGGTCAAAATGGAGATATTTGAGTTTTTGTGCAATACTTTCCATCCAAAGCCTTAGATTGAGAAGTGCACGTGCAAAGTGTGCAAACATGCTCGTGCAAAGTCGTATCGTGCAAAGTGCTCTCAAAAGTATAATACATATCGGCCTACGAAAGTCATGCGACACATGTTTTGTGGATTCTTTTACATGTATAATTCGATAGTAGCAGCCATTTTCACAATCTGACACCAATAATGTCAAAGTCAGGTTACATAATGTCAACATCTAAAATTGATAAAGCTAAATCAAAAAGGCATGTTTCAAAGATATTGCAAAGATATCCATTGAAAGATGGCAAAGATATTGCTTTTAAATTTTGTTTGGGTATTGTCCAAATCTGGTTTATCAACATATCTTCCGTTTTTGTTTTTAAATATGTTTGAAACTTTTGATTTTGAGGGCATTAAATAAATCGGGGGTCAAAAACTTGTTTTTCAAAAGTCCGAGATAGCCATCGTGTAGCCCTTGCCATCTGCAATCTTTTGACGTTTTTCAACTGCATTGTTATCAAAATATAGCATTTGTACGGACTGCTTAAGTTGAGCTGATTTTTGTGTCAAACTCGTGTGTAGTGACGTCACTAAAATCGCTATAGTTCAAATATGTTTAAAGAAATTTGCTTCATTTTTGCACAAAAGACGTAACATTGATGTAGGAGGAAGTACCTGAAGTTTCACGTCGATAGCCCTCTTGGTTTTTGAGCTATTGCGAAAGTTCGTCAGGGGGGCGAAAAGCGCCCCCTCCCCAGCCAATGACGGGTTAAGCTCTGGACAGCAGCAATAGATAGCAATAGTCAGCAATAGATTGAAGCCATGTCTTCCGGGACAAAGCCGAAATAGCACTGACAAATTTCGGTGTTGGCGAAATATGGTCGTGGTCTTTAAAAATTTGGTCTTTTCAAAAAAACGTCTTTTTATTTTCTCCTGAATGTCCTTAAAAAGGGAAAATCGTGGTTGTAACACTCACATATGTAAAGTATGAATGTGTGGTTTAAAATATCGCTGCATTTGCAAGTCTGCAGAATACTTTAGTCTGCAACTGCTTATAATGGGATTTTAATCCGTTAACACTTCGATAGAAACAATTAAAGCTCATAAATTTGAAGTTCGAAGTAAGAGAAAAGCTACTATGACTCATTCGGAAAATTATCCGCAATTTTCGGGGGGGAATTATCTTCTCAGATATTTTGCTTTGGAACGGCTGAATTATATCTGATGGCTCAAATATCAAACTTGTTTTTGTGGCTTGCCAATGATATGTGTAGATATTCTGTAGAGTTATTTGTCTGTCCGCCACAAATATCCAAACATACAATTTGTGGGCGTTTCCCCAGTCTCCCTTATGCGCAGTTTCTGACACACTTATCTTCTACTCTCATACTTTTATTTATATACTCTGTATGATGTTTTGACCAGTTGGTATATACAACATTCAAATGTCTGGGTTTACTATGTTGTTACATTGCTCATTTATCTCTCACGCGGATCAGGAATTATATTTTTGTGAAAGTCCTTACCGCCATTTTCTTGTGACTGTATTGCATCAGATTCATGTTGCGGACGTGGTGTGACGCGGGAGAGAGACGCGGCCCAGAAGCACACGGGAAGATTCCCTCTCCTGCCTCACCGGAAGTCAGCTGCTGACGGGAATCGCGGGCAGGAAGTGATTGCGGAACAGTCCAGTCCCGGCCATCGGAAGCTGTGAAACACCAATACCGACTATTGTATGACAGTCACGAGGAAGGCACCATCACCTAAAACAGAGTTAAACGAAGATGGTCAGTCAGTGGCGGCTCCAGGGGGCGGGGTCACGGGGGTCATGACCCCCCTTTGGGCCATGGGGGCACCACCGCGCCGGGGCACCACCAAAATAAAGAAGAAAAAAATCCGCGCAGTAGCGGCGCAAATAATTCAGTGTTCTTTGAACCAAGGGCACCACCGCGCCGGTGAACCAAGGGCACCACCGCGCCGGTGTGCCAGGGGCACCATGGTGACGGTAGTCGGCACTGTGGGGCGAGGGGAGACACCGGGGCACTGTGCCTCCTTGAATCCAGGAGGAAACAATGGTCTGGTGCAGAGGCGTCGCTACCTGCTAAAAAGTGTGGGAGGGGGCACTACCAGGGGGCGCCATGTCCAGAGGAGGGGGCGCCCCGGCCTAGAGGGGCGCAAATCCCATGAACTTCATGGATTTCACTTGCTTAATTTTCCGGCCCTTCTTTCGCATAAAAAGAGCAATTGAACTTACTACCAATCCTTCCATATCGGGAGGATCGGTTTTATGCCAAAACAAAGTTTTAAAAGCGTCGCGAAACAGCGTTATTGCTGATGGAAAGACATTTGCAATGCCCGGTCAACGGTGGTGAACCATGCATCGACGAATTATAATTACATATATACGAATTATATCGACGAATCAAGACATAAATGTCGAATATAAATGGCGACGTTACGCAGCGGGCAATTTAATTTTGTGTTGGTTTTAAATCGAAGAAAATACAGCTTTGGCAACTTCAAACATACACCCGCACAGCGGCACGCTCATGCAATGACTGCGCATTGCACATCAAGATGGGACATATTCCTGCCTAATGAGCAACTAGTTTAACGAATCATATCGACTACCACTCGATGCGTTTCACTCCACATATTCACAGCACTGAAGGTATGTGTAGTAACAAAATCACAATGAAGAAAATAATCAAAGGAAAGCTTATCAAGGAAGGAAAGGAAACATCAGCCAATAACTTGCAAACGGTAAATCGCACAGACATAAGAATTGTACCGATCGCTTCGGTGCATCATGACAGGTACAGTGATGACTAATCAAAGGAATCGGCCCAAGCGCACAACCAGAAATCACATTTCGGGAGGGGGAGGAGGGGGGGGGGGGAGACAGCTGTTAGGATCTTCATCTTCAGTCCAAAAGGGTCTTCATTTCCGATAGAAAGGAGTGCATGACTTGAGGGGCGACACCTGCACTCGGAGCCCCCCCCCCCCCCCCCCGCGAGGCATGCAGGGGTGCCGACTGCACAGTCAACGCATTATGCCGCCCCCGGAAGGTATCTCGTCGCCCTCGGAAGGCATCATGCCCCCCTAGGAAGACATCTTGCAGCCCTCGAAAGGCACCATGCCGTCCTTGGAAGTTGGAAGGCATCTTGCCGCCCTCAGAAGACGTCTTGCCGCCCTCTGAAGGTATCATGCCGCCCTCGGAAGACATCTTACCGCCCTCGGAAAACATTTTTCCGCCCGCAGAGCGCATTATGCCGCCCTTAGAAGGCATCATACCGCCTTCGGAAGACATCTTGCCGCCCTCAGAGCGCATTATTCCGCCATCAGAGTGCATTATGCCGCCCTTGAAAGGTACCATGCCGCCCTCGGAAGACATATAGCCGTCCTCAGAAAGCATTTTGCCGCCCTCAGAGCACATTATACCGCCCTTGGTAGGCATCATGTCGCCCTTGGAAGGCATCTTGGCGCCATCAGAGCGTATCATGCCGCCCTCAGAAGACGTCTTGCCGCCCTCAGAACGTATTATGCCGCCCTTAGAAAGCACCATGACGCCCTCGGAAGACATCTTGCCGCCCTAGGAAGGCATCTTGCCGCCCTCAGAGCTCTTTATGCCGCCCTCGGAAGGCAGCATGCCGCCATCGCACCCGTTATGAAGGGGGCGCCACATTCTGGGAGAGGGCGCACATGAGCTTGGGCCCTCACTGGCATAGAGGCGCACACACATATGCTGGCGGCAGTGGTGTGCGAAGAAATTCACAAAGGACCAGGTCAGTGCCTTGAGTGGCGCCACCCGATCAACAGGGGCGCCACCAATATTGACGAAAACTTTGCAAGGGGGCGCCTCTCATTCCGCACCGTGCGGAAGGAGATGCGCCTCCCCCCCCCCCTCCCCGACACTAGCCGGAGGGGCGCCGTCACTGGTCAGGGGCGCCGTCACGGGCCGGAGAGGGCAGTCACTAGTCGGGGGGGGGGGGCGCCGTCACTCGCCGGAGGAGCGCGGTCACTGGCGGGAGAGGCGCCGTCACTGTCCGGTGGGGTGCCGTCACTGGCCGGAGGGGCGCCGTCACTGGCCGGAGGGGGCGCCGTCACTAGCCGGAGGGACGCCGTCACTGGCCGGAGGGGCGCCGTCACGGGCCGGAAAGGGCAGTCACTAGTCGGAGGGGCGCCGTCACTCGCCGGAGGGACGCGGTCACTGGCGGGAGAGACGCCGTCACTGTCCGGAGGGGCGTGGTCACTGACCGGAGGGGCGCCGTCACTGGCCGGAGGGGCGTGGTCACTGACCGGATGGGCGCCGTCACTGGCCGGAGTGGCGCCGTCGTTGGCCGGGGAGCGCCGTCACTGATTGGAGGGGCGCCAGCTTTGTATGGGCTCCTCGGGTCCAAAGGATCAGGTCATGCCCTGAATGACTGTATACTCGGTATACCACTGGCTGGCGGGCATTTTTAGTGGCGTTTTTTAGTTTTTCATTGGTTTTATTTTTTTAGGTTTGTTTTGAGTGGGCGCCTCCGGCGCCCTCTCAAAGCCCAGAACGGACCCACTTTTTGATGGGGCGCCTTCGGCGCCCGCTCAAAAGTGTGTTGGGGGGGGGGGGGGGGGTCCGGGGCACCCGGATCCCCCGGTAGCGACGCTCCTGGCCTGGTGCCGCCATGAAATCACAAGCATTGGTCGCTGGGAGAAAGAAAAATCGCGCAATGATGCTAAATTAAATTTGTTAAATTATGCCAAAACAAATGTCCCTTCATGCCTCCCGTCCCTTGGGCTATGAAGGGCACCAACGTGCGTTTATACCAGAGGCAACAACGTTCGGACTCGATGGGCCCTGAGGGCCCCTTGGGCTGATACATATAGATTATAGAACCTTTCGATTTTTTAGGGCCTAGTTATTCAGACAAAAACAAAATAAAGCAAAAAATTCAGCGCCGCTACGCGGCGCAAATCAATCAGTGTTCTTTTCCAGTACAAAAGGGTCTAATATAAACTGTGCACACTGGCGGCCGCAAGGGGAGGGGGGATATGGGGGTCATGGCCCCACCTTTGGCCTTAAATTGGGGAACATGTGTTTTGACACCACCTTTTGCTCCAGACATATGTCCTCGTTTTGACCAGCTCCATGTTGCTTCCAATAACACAAATTAGTTCTCCACACCGCTTAAAACCTCAAATTTTGCCGCCGCTTCGCGTCGCGCAATAATAGTTTATCGCATGCATAAGATTTACTACTTGTAAAAAACGGCTTCCAACCCCCCCCCCCCCCCCCGGTCACGAACCTCGACTAGTGGGACCAAATCCGTTGAGTTTTCAGATTTGGGTATAGGTAGGGGCACCACTGCAATTGATGACCCCCCCCCCCCCCCCCCGCCTTGAAGATTTTCTGGATCCGCCCCTGTGGACAGTTAAAAAGGCCGAACAGCTTACATCGCAGTTAACAAACATTGCAGGCAAAAACTGAGTATTCATTTATTCCAATATATCAATGGGCATTCAGATTATTACTATTACCTTTTTCATTCATTCATTTTAATTTGTCATTCATTTATTCAGAATTAAACTTACCAACAGCCCACGACTTTATTGATGCTCACCATCAGACATCAGTTGCGATCTTGAAATCCATCGTATCAGTCTTGATATTGTTCTTTGCGCCTAGTAGACAACCGTAACAACCGTAACATTGACTTGCGTCAGAGATATCGAAGGTGAGTGTCGCAGTGAGTGTCGCATGGACACTTTTTCGGAAATAACTCGCGTATTTATCAACCGATTGCAATGCAACTTTCAGTACCCTACTTTTGAACAATTTGGCACATACCGTCAATTTTTGTAAGTTCTATCCCCATGACCTATGACCTGTTTCTCAAGGTCATGTCAGGCGCAACTGGCGTCCCGTATTATTGATGCTTATAACTTGTGCAGTTTCCGAGTGTTAGCTGCTCAGGAGCATATGCACAGGTTTCATCAGGTGACATGTATGGTTTCCACTGAGACTGTGACCTCAGTTGACATTTTCAAAGGTCAAACCGAGGTCACTGGCCTCCGATGACCTGATATGACCTTTTTTGCCCAATGGCAGTTTCTAGGACATTTTGTGACGCTGATTTCAAATTTGGCATCCATTTTACATTATTATATGTTCTACTGGGGTCATGCACTTTCACAAGTCAACCGAGGTCACTGACCTCCGATGACCTGAGATGAACTTTTTGGAATCTGATAGTTTCTAGGACATTTTATAACGCTGATTTCAAATTTGACATCCATTTTGCTTCGCTCGGCTTCGCTGGTGAAACGCCCATCCAGGCGTCTAATTGAAAATATTTTGTTTGATATGTGGCGACAATCCTTACCGGGGAGTTTTCATCGTGCGACAGAAATTGCCCTAGATTCGTGGTGAGCGACAAATCTCGCCATTTTGTTACCTCTGGGTATGACATCCCAGTGGATCCCTATACAAAACTGTGCCTAAGATCTATGGTCCCAGTGGATCCCTCGACAAATCGTGAAGGTGGATACATGACCTCAGTGGATCCGGGATCCATATTCTAGGGATCAGGTCCTAGGATCCGTTTTCAGACCGTTCACATGTCTGATTAACACCACAATAGTTGGATCAGCCAGTTAGTCTCTTAAAAACATCAATATTCTATAATACGAGAGGGGACGGTTGGTGTTGACATGTTTATTGCTATATAGGAATGTGTGGACGATTCTTCCATGTAAAAATATGCATTAATCCAAATCCAAATAGAAAACGAGTTTTCAGCGTTAAAATCCCGACCGAACTTAAAATATTTGTTTTTCCAGTAACAGGATCCACATACAGGATAGTAGCAGGAGTAACAGGATACACATAATTGCATATTTGCCTGATAATGTAGGTAAGCCCATGTATATTTGTCATTACTAATGTCGCGTGAAAATCTTACACATGCCAGCTCCGTAATACTGGATTTAGCCGACTCCCACCACCTGCAAAATATCCCGCCATACGTACCTCGCCAGGGCTTCATTTAGGACGTCTTATGGATGCATACCAGGGCCGCTCCCCGGGAATGACGTCATCATGGTCAATATTTCAGTTCTACTTCTGAGACGATGTCGTGCTGGTCAATACCGTGACACCTGCTCACAAAGAATAACACTCCAGCCAGCAATCACAGGGAATAATACTCCAGCCAGCAATCACAGGGAATAACACTCCAGCCAGCAATCACAGGGAATAACACTCCAGCCAGCAATCACAGGGAATAACACTCCAGCCAGCAATCACAGGGAATAACACTCCAGCCAGCAATCACAGGGAATAACACTCCAGCCAGCAATCACAGGGAATAACACTCCAGCCAGCAATCACAGGGAATAACACTCCAGCCAGCAATCACAGGGAATAACACTCCAGCCAGCAATCACAGGGAATAACACTCCAGCCAGCAATCACAGGGAATAACACTCCAGCCAGCAATCACAGGGAATAACACTCCAGCCAGCAATCACAGGGAATAACACTCCAGCCAGCAATCACAGGGAATAACACTCCAGCCAGCAATCACAGGGAATAACACTCCAGCCAGCAATCACAGGGAATAACACTCCAGCCAGCAATCACAGGGAATAACACTCCAGCCAGCAATCACAGGGAATAACACTCCAGCCAGCAATCACAGGGAATAACACTCCAGCCAGCAATCACAGGGAATAACACTCCAGCCAGCAATCACAGGGAATAACACTCCAGCCAGCAATCACAGGGAATAACACTCCAGCCAGCAATCACAGGGAATAACACTCCAGCCAGCAATCACAGGGAATAACACTCCAGCCAGCAATCACAGGGAATAACACTCCAGCCAGCAATCACAGGGAATAACACTCCAGCCAGCAATCACAGGGAATAACACTCCAGCCAGCAATCACAGGGAATAACACTCCAGCCAGCAATCACAGGGAATAACACTCCAGCCAGCAATCACAGGGAATAACATTCCAGCCAGCAATCACAGGGAATAACACTCCAGCCAGCAATCACAGGGAATAACACTCCAGCCAGCAATCACAGGGAATAACACTCCAGCCAGCAATCACAGGGAGCGTCAGTGTAGAGGAGCCAGGAGGCTTCGTTTCGTCACGTCCATACGAAATTGATGGCCAAACATTACCGGGAAAAGGTAGAGTGCATACCTGAGTGGATTATTTAAAAGCAGTTATCCCGCATGAACAGATGCAACGCAAACTTTACTTCAATCGCGAAAACCGATCCAAGCAATAGTCTCGTATTGGTCATGGCCAAACAGAGCGGAATGATAAGACGAAGACTTTCACTCACCAAGCCCAGTTTTAACCGAATAAAGACGAGTTCTGAGCAGGGCTGCCGAGTCGGAGTCGAAGTCGGAATCGGAGTCAGTCAGAGTCGGGAGTTTTAGCCGGAGTCGGAGTCAGAGTCGCTAAAATCTTACCGACTCCGACTCCGGCCCGGAGTCGGAGTCGACTTTTTGGCAATTGGCGATTACTTTGGTCGGTAGAATAGTCGTCGGCCTAGGGACATTAACTTTATACCCCTTCCGAAAGAAAATGAGTGGAAAATGAAACCTATAGTTTACTCATCTAGCGGTAGATTTCCTCACGATGTAGATTCAGCAATAATTTGAACGTCATCTGATGATGATTGGGGTTTTAGATGCACCGACTCTTATTTTCACACGACGCCCATTTTAACGTCATCGTGCTCGTTTTGTGAAGGTGATTCGAATAATACTATGGTGACCAGGTTACTAAGTCAAATTCAAAATTTGGCCTCAGGTCAAGGCAACTTAAGGTCATGTGGTGAACCAGGTATGTCGTGTAGCGCAATGTCGAACGCATCTCGACGACACATACACAGTGGTGTTGGTCTCACATTCTTATCTTCACTTTGTGCTATCAAGAGTTATTGGCAAAGAAGTGCTGGTCACCTCAGATGACCTCACTCGATCTTGTAGGGGTCACTGAGCAATAATTGTACTTGAGTCATCAATAATGAGCTATAATAGCATAATCTTAAAATAATCATTCTGGTCTAATGCATATCCTCTGATACGATTTTTAAAATTTTCTCGTTGACTTATAACGGGAAGGTCACGAAACTGACCCCACCTTAGGTCACCGATATTAACAAATATGAGATAGCAGGGTCTTAGGTATCTATGGCTTGATTACATCCAGTGAGTTTTGAAGTGCTCAGCCAAACACTGTGGCCAGTGGCTGTGGCTCGACCACAGAGGATCTAGCTCACTTGTGCATTTAGCCATGTTTTAAACAAACTTACTTTGTAAAAGTTATTTAGATTTCCTTAAAAATCAGACAAGTGCAAATTTTTGGTCAATTTCAGTCGTGTATGGGCATGACACGACCCCCCCCCCCCCCCCCCTACGGGATTCCGCTCTTGAGCACCCAAAAGTTTGTTTTCTTTAATCCACACCCCTAACTGGTAGACTTGGTTGCCGGAAGCGAGGCGGCGGAGAGCGGCGCACTCATTGGCCAGCTGTAAGACATCGCAAGATCCGGGAGCAGCAGCGGCTCCAGCGAAGACGAGTTGGAACGAGCTGGGGCTGAAGCCTAGGTGCTGCAAGCTGGGCCGGCGGCGGCTGGCTGCGCTCACCGCTTCGTGCCCTTTTCGCGGGTTCCGTCGCATGCAGGCGAGCGCGACTGGGCTGGACGCGCGGCCGGCACGCCGCGTCCGTGCTCGGGCGGCGTAACATTATTCTCCATACTGTTAGAATAAAGACAAACGGAACAAATAGATGGCATTGTAGATATTGCTTTCTGGCATGTGGTTCGAGAACAGATGTAGGCCGGAGTTGGAGTCGGAGTCGGAGTCGGAGTCGGAGTCGGAGTCGGAGTCGGAGTCGGAGTCGGAGTCGGAGTCGGAGTCGGAGTTGGAGTCGGAGTCGGAGTCGGAGTCGGAACCCACTTTTTTTTAGGCAGGAGTCGGAGTCGGAGTTGCTAAAATTGTGTCGACTCCGCAGCCCTGGTTCTGAGTATCAGACATTTTATATTCGCTTGTATTGTGGAAAGTAGCGAGATCAGCACACGTATATATACATTATACAAGCTCCATTCTCAGCAACACATACCTACGTCATACGTGTTTACATCCGTGCGGCACTCGTGAGTCATTACCGGGTACTAAAATATGTAATTTACAACAGATATCGCTCCGTTACAAAATCCCATTCCACACAGTGTTCACCAGCCGGTTTTGGCGTCACATTTGTTGCCTCGGCCGCGTCCTGGCTGCGAGGGAGTCCCGCGCCGGACGGGTCTGGAGCGGCCTTCAAGCCGGGTACGTCCGGTGGGAGTGGCACCACTGGCCGGGGGCTTATCAGCCGTGTGGTGGGCGTCGGGGATGTCCCCGGCCGCCGCGGAGCCCCTCACACGAGTAGCACCAGGGGCGGCGGCACGCTGTACCGCAACACTCCCGTCCATAGTCGACGACCAGACCGATCCGTGACAATCATCAACGAAGTGGACCCTTCGGCTCTGCTTTGTCTTTGATCTCATGATGGATTTCCACCACGGCTCCTCACTCTCAAGGTCTGTGATTTTCATCTCGACTGAGTCCATCTCCACTCCTGAATCGGTTCCCCGGGTGGTTTCTGAGTCGCTTCTCTTCGCTTGCGCCTCCTTCGGACCGTCGCTTCCAAGCTCGCTTGTCCTGCTGTTCTCTCCTCGCGACTTCACCTGCACATCATCCTTCCCGTCGGCCACCGCTGCGTCGCACACAATGGAGACCAGTTGCGGCTGGTCCGCGGGCCGACGGAGCCCCAGCAGACGGCGCAGGGACGGCAGCAGGCCGCGGGCAGCCGGGCCGGCCGGCCGCCTCAAGTGCAGACCCAGCTCACTGCAAAACAGCACCGGGGTGCGGCCGCTGGTGCGGTGCGGCGCCCTGACGCGTAAGCCGCGCGCCGTCCGGCCGACCGGGGCCGATGCCAGGCTCGTGCGGCCACCACCAGTTCGCCAGCGGAGCACGAGCGTCTCTGCCCTGATGCGGATGTCTGCGTGGCTGAAAAACACCGCCGCCGGGTACAGCAGCAGGAAACTGTGACGCAGCCACATCAGCACCGGCTCGTGCATCCCTGTCACAGCCACCACCTGCAGCGAACCGGCGTCGTCCGTTCCTGGACTGGCGGAGGTCGGTTCGGCGCTGAGGGCAATTGCGTTCAGCTGAAACTGCGCCTCGTCGATCCACTGGCGTCTGGACGTGGTGGCGGTGGCGGCGGTGGTGTTAGTGCGTCCGATCACCGCCTGGAGGTGCACCATCAGTGTGTACGGCAGGCAGAGCAGCATGTAGAGCGCTGTCACAGCCAGCGCCGTCACCGTGGGCCGCTGCTCCGTCTGCAGCCGCGGCGTAGCGAACAGCTGCCATGTGTCAGCCGGACACCGCCGCAGCCGCAGCCGGCGCAGGTGACGCCTCTCGCGGCGGAACACTAGCGCCATCTGCAGCACACACGCCAACGCGCCGACACAAGGCAGCAGGTGTCCGAGCGCCAGAGAGACGGCGGAGTACACTGTGGTGGCATTGTCACTGCTGACGGCGCCGCAGCCGCAGCGGCCCTCGTGAGGCAGCGTCAGCGGCCGGCCAGCCAGCAGACAGATGCTCAGCGCGCTGGGTACCGCCCAGCTGACCGCCAGCGCGGCCAGCAGCCAGCGGCGTGCTGTGGTTCGCTGACTGCGTGGCCGGCGGGCCCGCAGCAGCAGCAGCGCTCGCTCAGCACACAGCAACAGAACAGAAACACTGCCCACCACCAGCACAGAGTCACTCACGAACGCGTCCAGCCGACACGCCACCACGCCCAACGGCCAGTGTTCGTGCGCCGCGAAAACTGCGCCAATGGGATTCGAACCGCCGTCTCCAGCGAGTGTGCGGCGGCGAGTGAGAGCAGCAGTGCGGGCAGCGGACGGCGGCGCAGCTGGCGGCTGCCAGCCACCGTGACGGCCAGCAGGAGGTTCAGTACGGTGCCGCCGGCGCTCAGCAGGCGAGGAAGCCGGCCGTGACGTAGTGGGTATCCGGGCAGCGCACCAGCTCCGACCGCAGCGCGACAGAGCCGTTCACTGTCTGCAGGTATACTACGGTGTCGCCGCAGTCCGTCATGATAATGGCACACTCAGTGCTATGTCACTTCGCTGCCAGCCGTACTTTAGACTTTAGGACGACAGTGCGGTCAACTTATTGCGTGGTGGAGATCTCCAGAAGATGATCCGAACGTTTGTTGGTTCCTGCACCAGCTATGATCGTATTTTGTTTTTAGTCTCTCTTTCTCTCTCTATTTGCCGCTATTGGTGCCGAATTCACATAATTGTCTACACAACGTTTTCTTTCCTGGAGAGTTACATATGATGCAATATTTCCTGCGGTCACGCTGTTACCCGGCCACGGATGATGACTCCGTCTGCGGTGGCCACGCTATCATATCTGACGGACGACTTCTGGTGACGTTTCTCTCAGGGCGACCTTCGCGCTGGCCACCCGGTACCAGTTCCACTAAGGCGGTGCGACTCCGGGGAACCACCTGGCGGCTCTCTGTTTGTGTGTACCTACCGTGCAGTGGCCAGCGCTGGCCGCGCCCCGCTGGCTCTGATAGCAGGCGAAGTCGAGCCGCCTGCCGCTGACGTATATGCCGACTCAGGCCCGCCCCGCGTGCAGCACGGATCAGATTGATGGCCCTGTGCACTGTCCGGAGTCGTTACAAAGTCTGGGGTCGGCTTCACTGTCCGTATGTTTCTATTTGAAGTTGGTTGCTAACCGATGCACTTCGAATTGGCTTGGTACTTAGTCTGGGGTCGGCACTTGTTGCACTGCACTGTCTGCAGGGCCGTGACACCGCAGAGTGCACACGTCGGCAGGTCGTTCCGCGATAACACCGAACAGCCGACTGTCGACCCGTCGGCCGCTGTTGGTTTGGACCCCCGGACAATGACCGGCCGACTGTGTCTCGGGGGACCTCCGGCACCTGCTGTCCAGCAATCGATATTTTGGGCGTGCGTTGGAGGTCATAACATCATCATAAAATGCCCGGATGGCGGGCGGTGCCGGTGAATCACTGGTACAGGAGTGGGAATCGATCTGTGACACGTCAGCTCAGGGGTCTGCCGGTGTTAAGTCGGGGACCCGACAGGTCAGCTCAGGATTCTGCCGGTATTTAAGTCGGGGAACCTGTCACGTCAGCTCAGGGGTCTGCCAGTATTAAGTCGGGGACCCCGACACGTCAGATCAGGGGTCTGCCGGTGTTAAGTCGGGGAACCTGTCACGTCAGCTCAGGGGTCTGCCAGTATTAAGTCGGGGACCCCGACACGTCAGATCAGGGGTCTGCCGGTGTTAAGTCGGGGAACCTGTCACGTCAGCTCAGGGGTCTGCCAGTATTAAGTCGGGACCCCGACACGTCAGATGAGGGGTCTGCCGGTGTTAAGTTGGGGACCCCGACACGTCAGATCAGGGGTCTGCCGGTGTTAAGTCGGGGACCCCGACACGTCAGATCAGGGGTCTACCGGTGTTTAGTCGGGGACCCCGACACGTCAGATCAGGGGTCTGCCGGTGTTAAGTCGGGGACCCCGACACGTCAGATCAGGGGTCTGCCGGTGTTAAGTCAGGGACCCCGACACGTCAGATCAGGGGTCTGCCGGTGTTAAGTCGGGGGAACCTGTCACGTCAGCTCAGGGGTCTGCCAGTATTAAGTCGGGGACCCCGACACGTCAGATCAGGGGTCTGCCGGTGTTAAGTCAGGGACCCCGACACGTCAGATCAGGGGTCTGCCGGTGTTATGTCGGGGAACCTGTCACGTCAGCTCAGGGGTCTGCCAGTATTAAGTCGGGGACCCCGACACGTCAGATGAGGGGTCTGCCGGTGTTAAGTCAGGGACCCCGACACGTCAGATCAGGGGTCTGCCGGTGTTAAGTCAGGGACCCCGACACGTCAGATCAGGGGTCTGCCGGTGTTAAGTCGGGGACCCCGACACGTCAGATCAGGGGTCTGCCGGTGTTAAGTCGGGGACCCCGACACGTCAGATCAGGGGTCTGCCGGTGTTAACCTTCGCCCTACGGAAGCTTTTTTCACCTTCGCCCTACGGGGGGGCCCTGACAGGCCCCCCTGTTAACTTCCAAACCAAGCAACTTAGAGCAATGCGGTGAGTACCAGCATGTTGCCTGTCATGAGAGGAATCTAACAGTATGCGATTTTTAGGTTTCAGGTCAACGGATGACCGTCCAGGTCAAGTGAATGACCTCGGATTTACCACGTCCAGAACAGGGATTTTGCTCTTCAGAAAACCGCAAAATTATAAATTTGTAAAATGACGTCATCAGTTTCTTACACTTAGGGGGCCATCACTCAGTCAAAAATAAAGATATTGCTTTGAAATTTGGAATGAGTATTGTTCATACTCAGTTCTCTCACATATATTCCGGTTTTTCTAATATCTTCGAAAATTTTGATTTTGTGGGATTTTTCCTATTTTTATTTTATTTTATTTTAGGGGTCAAAAAAACAAAATTTTGAAATTCTGAGATTGCCATTTTAAAGAAAATTATATTTGCATCTTTGGTGATTTGCGTTTGCAATTTGCTTTAAAATTCTATTTTCTACGAATTTTCCAATATTTCTATTTTTACCAACATGACGTCATCAAAACGTCATTATGTCCCAAATTTCGCAACCAATTTCAACCAAAAAAAATTACAGCCTACGTATAACTGCTTTAAACTCAACTCCCAAAAATTTCAGCAAGATGCATGGCATGTGTAAAAAATTATTCAAGAAAAACCTCAGGGGGTCCCCCCCTATGATCTCGAAAACCACGTAACGTAGCGACAAGCGGAAAATGGCGTTAGATAATCCGAGACAAGCTCTATCGAAAGTGTATCGGTCTTTTGTTTAGGTCAGGCTAATGTTGAGGTCACAAGAGGTTATCAAAAGTCAGATTTTCCAGTTTCAGGACTACGCTTCGAACACCTCTAAATATCTCGGGAACAGCTAGGAACAAACGAGATAAAAAAATAGAAAGCTCTTGAAAGATGCAATCGCATTGGAGTAGCTAGGAACAAACGAGAGAGAAAAAAATAGAAAGCTCTTGAAAGATGCAATCGCATTGGAGTCCTCAGATTTGAGCTCAGGTCAATAGTTTAGGCTCCAGAGGTCATAAAATGTGCAAA
>JAXIVJ010018076.1:10000-24331 GCA_036785665.1 Chirona hameri | reverse complement strand
GATACTATGGCCTTGGTACACATCCAAACTAAATGCGCCCATTGATCAGCTGGGATTTCATTGATGGAAGTTTATTTTGTTGTATTGCTCTATGCTCAGCCAAAACAACTAATGTAAGTCACGGGACTTTCCAAATTTAAGTCTGTTGTTTCTGTTGTTGTTTGAGCGTTTGGTTAGAAAAGTTAAAAAGAAAAAAAACTATTATAATACAAAATCCGAAAAAGTTTGTTTCTATTGAGATTGTTTACTCAATGTTATGTGTTTGTTCTTACCCGTGCCTTTTTGTTTGTGACACGTGACACTTAGGAATGAGTACTCATGCCTTTTGTCACAGGTGCGTGACTTTAAGTGCGTGTGTATCAGTGTGTGTTGTCTTCACATGTGTGTGGGTGCCTCCTGTTTGCCCTTGTTTTGGTAAGGTACACTGTTTTGTCTTCAGCCTTAAGGTAGGCAGACTAGTGCCTTGAACCTCCCATTTTGCTCACCTTAAAACTGTGAGTGAAATTCATTGTAGTTTTGTTTCTCATATAATTGTTACATGAACTTAAAAGAGTTGAATAACCCTCCAAATGAATTAGAAAATGAATCATTTAACCCATTCATGCAAGTAGCATCAACAGATTCAGCACTTGTTGACAAATTTGAAGAAATTCGTTCCAACTGCAGGTATTTTTCTTCACCTGTAGTTTGTAGAACTGAGTATGTCGAAAATCACTTGAACATTTTGCATCTAAATGCCAGGTCTATACTATCTGATTCAAAATTTGAAGAGTTTCAGTTATTTGTATGTTGCTCAAATGTCCAGTGGCAGGTGATTTGTTTATCAGAGTCTTGGTTGTCTGATGATGTAATACCAATACGTCAGCTAGATGGATATACTGGATACTTTAAAAACAGGAAAACTAAAACTGGTGGAGTAGTAGTAGTATATGTTAGTGACAAGCATATTAGACATTCATCAGAAATTTGATGGATGGTATTTGCATTGAGGCCCTGTTTATTCAATGTTATCTATCACCCTCAGTAACATTTATTGTTGGCCAAATGTACAAACCACCCTCAATGGACAATACATTATTCATGAATGAGCTTAACAATTGTCTTGAAAAGCTTGATCAAATAAATACAACTACCTTCCTGTGTGGTGACTTTAATATAGATCTGTTTGCGCTCTCAAATGATAATCATTGTCAAGATGTCTTCAATGCCATGGCATCATTTGGTTATTTGCCCACAATATCCAAGACCACTCGTGCATCTGACAACAAGTTATCAC
The DNA here is from genome assembly GCA_036785665.1 of Chirona hameri. Classification (NCBI taxonomy): domain Eukaryota; kingdom Metazoa; phylum Arthropoda; class Thecostraca; order Balanomorpha; family Balanidae; genus Chirona; species Chirona hameri. The sequence goes on along the minus strand of JAXIVJ010018076.1, from coordinate 23,055 downwards.
TGTTAGACAACATATTCTGTAACAACTTTGACTTTGTGATCAAGTCAGGAATCATATATGAAGATTCATCTGATCACTTCCCTGTATTTGTGTCTTGCACTACCCAACTCAGCCCAAAGAAACACGAGTGGCACACTGTCTTTGATTTTTTGTTTGTTTGATGAACTATCAACCTACCTTGCTGAACAGTTACACAACTTTACAGAAATCAATGATGCTGAAACAGTTTGCAATACCTTAAGCAATGCTTATCAGAGTGGAATACACAAATTTAGCATTCAAATTAAGCATACCCGTAGATCAGCAGCATTAACACCTTGGATCTCTCCAGCCATTTTGGCTTCCATAAACAGAAGGCACAGCCTTTTTGTGGAAAAAAAATAGAAATCCAACAGAGCAAAACAAACATCTTTATAACACTTATAGAAAGCAGTTGCATGATTTACTTCGTGAGGCAAAAATAAGATATATACAAAATCAGCTTGAAATAAATAAGACAAACTCCAAAAAAATGTGGCAACTATTAAATGGAATTGTCAGAGGTAACACTCCCAACCAACAACTACCTGACACATTTTTGAATGCTAATGGTGAATACACATCCAATAAAGAAGAAATAGCAGCATCATTTAACCAATTCTTTATTTCAATGGGAGCAAATCTTAAACAAAAAATTGCATCTAGTGATGAGGATCCCCTCCAGTATATACACACAGCACCTGAGAATGTCTTTGACACATGGGCGTCGCCACCACTAGGGACACTAGGGACATTGTCCCTAGTAGTTTTCAAATCCTCAAAATATACTAAGGACTGTCCCTAGCAAAATTCGAAACTGCCTTTGCTGGGGTCATGCTGGGGACACGGGACATGTCCCTAGTAACTTTCAGATAGATAACCTCAACATCATCCAAAGTTGAAGTACACATGTACTTGAATTTTTCCAAGTAACGTTGAGACCGAGGCGAGTGGCGACGCCCTTGAAGGCACAGATTTGGCCGTACGTGGTCGCATAGGCGGATCCGGGGGGGGGGGCAAACGGGGCCATGCCCCCCCCCCCCAAGACGGTCAAAGTGGGAGCCAAACTATGTTTTGCCCTCCCCCCAAGACCAGTCTAATGCACGCTTAAAATGTATTTTTGGAGCGTTTTTGGGCATCCTAAGAAGGAAATTTCCAGATGTTGTTTTTGTAAGTGCAAAAAAGTAAACAAAAAACTCGCCCAATGTCTGTATACTGAGCGATTCAGTTAACACTAGATACAATGGGATTCTGCTGAGCTTATTAACATTACGCCTATGAGCGTTGCATGGAAAGAATTGAGTTATAAATATTTCCGACCGCACCCCCCCCCCCCCCCCCTCCCCCGCAGAGGTGAAAGTGGCCTCGGCCTTAAGGTATCAATGTGTCCCTAGTAGTTTTGAAACCATGGCGACGCCCCTGCTTTGACACAATAAATAATACCAATACTGCAGAACTTGGTGAAATAATGAAACACATGAAAAATGTTGGTGCTGGAATAGATCAAATAAATGCCAGGATATGCAAACACACATCTGATGCAATAATAAACAAATAAGTACATCTCATAAATCTATGTTTAACAAAAGAAGTCTTTCCCACTTGATTAAAGGTTGCCATAGTCAAACCAATCTTCAAATCTGGGGATAAAAGGGTTTTCGACAACTACAGGCCCATAAGTGTATTGCCATACATCTCCAAAATACTTGAAAAATCATACATTTCCAAACCATGTCCTTTCTACATGATTCAAACATACTAAGTAGTTGCCAATTTGGTTTTCAAAAAAATAAATCAACATACATGCCTCTGCTCCTGCTTCAAGAGAACATAACAAAATCATTTGAAAAGGGAAACATAGTGTGTGGAATCTACTTGGACCTAAAGAAAGCTTTTGATACTGTTGATCATTCAATATTAATAGGAAAATTAGAGAAGTATGGATTTACTAGTTCTCCACTAAATATTATCAAATAATATATAACAAATAGGCATCAATGTGTTGACTATATTGGAATAAGATCAACTTTAGAACCGGTGAAGATGGGGGTGGCACAGGGATCAATCCTGGGACCGCTTCTTTTTCTCCTGTACATTAATGATTTTCCCAATATAAGTAATAATATAATTTTTTTACTTAATGCTGATGACACCGCCATTTTCTTTGAATCTGAAGATATTAGTATTAGTACTCTCCAAGTTGTCATTGACCAAGAATCTACACATATTTGTAAGTGGTTACAGATTAACATACTTTCTCTTAATACCCAAAAAACAGCTTACCAATTGTATACAAACTCAAATGTAGGGTTAGACTTGGCAGTCCAACTGAATGGTGTCACAATAAAGAAGGAAACCAAGGTTTAATATCTTGGTATGTATATAGATGCCAGTTTGAAGTGGTCACCTCATATTTCTCATTTGTCTTTGATATTAAGTCGAAACATAGGCATAATAAATAGGTACAAATACTTCCTAAATAAGCATTCGCTGCTTTTGCTTTACAATGCTATCGTTTTGCCATACATTAGCTATTGTTGTCTAGTCTGGGGCTTCACGTATCCAACTTAGTCAATAAAATTGAAACTCTCCAAAAGCAAGTCGTAAGAATTATTGATAACCAACATAGACTTGCACATTCTGATCCTATCTTTAAAACCCTAAACATTCTTAAAGTAAAATATATTGCTAGACAACAGCTTATTACAGTAATGCACAATACATTTAATGAAAGCCTTCCCACTGAACTGGACGCCCTATTTACTTTATCAAATGCTCCAAACATTACAACAAGAAGTAGGCGTCACTGCAATGAAATATTCTCAGAAAAGCTCTATCGCACCAGAGTCGCATCATGAATTGGACCTAGACTCTGGAATTCTGTTATCACACCCCATACATCCGAAATGGATTTGAGGATCACATCAAAAGAAGATTTAAAGACATTTACTAAGGAACGTTTCCTCCTGTCATACAACTAACAGCTATAACAGAAACAACACAAGCACACTTAGTATACTAAACTTCAATATAAATGTAATGTCATACGATATATAATAAGTAACTTATTTATAGTTACGTAATAATTAACTTATATACAGATACATAATAAGTAACTTATATATAGATACAAAATAGGTAACTTATAGTAAGTAACACATACAATACACAATGTGTATGTGTGTATGTGTTTATGTATGTGTATATGTGTATGTATGTGTATATGTGTATGTATGTGTGTATATGTATGTATGTATATGTATGTGTATATGTGTATTTGCAGGTATATATGCGTGTGTAGTTAACATTTCATAAACATACACATATTGATAGCTCTCTACAGATCTAAAGATATAGTTATCCGCCGAACCAGAGCTGGATCCAGCGGATCCGACCAGCAACAAGCGTTGCTTAGCTGGGAGGGTTCGCCTTGGTTCCAGCATTGCCACATGCCGAACTTGACCAGAACTTGCCCCTCCACTTGAATGACTGGACACCCTTTACTAACTCCGGGAATGAATGGGAACGAACGTGTGAGTGTAGCATCCGGGGACATAGTTGGGGGCAGTCATGCTTTCAGCAATGACTATTATCTGCCTCTTTTACATGACCACGTCTAACACCAAACCTGCCTCTCTTTCTATGCTTCTTTATGTTTTGTTTCCATTTCCTAGTTGGGAATGCAGCGACATTGTCTCTTTTGTTCTCTGGTGTTAACGTGGGGTGTTGTGCGTCGTTGGAATCGAGGGTGGGGGTACTCCTGGTCACCTGTTCATGGGTGGCGGTCTAGAAGAAAAAATACTGTATCCATCACAGTATACTGCATCTATATCACTAATTTTCTAGCCGTACGTCTGTCTGTGTGTCCTCATTTCTTTAGCCACACGCACAGCACAGACGGCAGCACCGATGACGGTGAAATTTGCACACACGACAGCTTCAAGCTTTGTGACGATCCACGGCAAAAAATAAAGTCGCTCCGATGCCGGTGTCGGTCACAGCACGCGCCAGAAGGGGCATGTTTCCCTTCTCTCGCAATGATAAATCCGATCAAAATAGCCGTCGCTCGAAAAAGCTTTGAAAAAGCTTTTAGCACTAGCGCGATGCTATTGGTTCTAGGGACCTCAGCTGATCAGTGCTAAATGACGCAAATATTTCAGGAATTGGTTATAGCTGCTGCGAGGAACATTATTCTTATGATTAAAACCATTAGGGTTGATGACCTTAACCTCGATGTATAAAAAGTTAAATTACCGATAGACTGTATTGATATTTCGGCCACAGACCTTTGTCAAAATTACATATGAGTGAATACAATGTTTACATGAATGACAATGATACAAAATCTGTGCATCGAATTCGTCGCCGAGTTTTAAACATTTTCAGGTAATTCTCGTGATCGCATTTTTCGCAACTACCTCCATCTACGTGTCGGCGATTTTGCACTCCTTAGCTAATCATACATCTAGGTAAAGTCACAATCACACGCAAACAGACACAATAAACACACCTTTCTAATATATGCAATTTTATACAACACATCACATCCCCCCCCCCCTAATGTATGTACATTCATAAGCAAACGCAATTATAACTGAAGTTCATACCCTACACTCTCTGAAGCTGAAGCTCATACACATCACCACAAATCATACTATCCTCCTGCTTTCTATCCGATATACATACGACACAATCACATCTATAACTCTACACAGTTCTTTCAATGTAAGCACTATACCGCACGCATAATTGGCCATCAAGATCCCTGGGTATTTAATGAAGGCGTCACTCCCCTAATCATAATACTTTCAGCAATCTTTCTATCTGGGTGATCCTGGGCTCTGTAAAGGATTTTTAAATCTAGAAAATCTGGGTCGGTAAGAATATCGTCTTGATGGTGCACGTTTAAGATATGATTTCCAAAAGGGGTGTTGGCGGTTTTGTTTATGGCGTCGCGTCGATGTTCGTTGTAGCGTAGTCGGACTGGGCGCATGGATTCCCCCACATAGGATCCTCCTCTCCCCTGTTGTCTGCATCGCTTACAGCGGATCTCATATACTACGTTTTTTTGGATGCAATCACCTTTGAAGCCTGACCTGCAAAGATGGCATCTGCGCCCCCCTGGACAGCTGGGTTTACAAGTAGAAGACATAAGACATAAAGACATAAAAGAAAAGTGCAACAAAGAGCCTCTTGGGCCCATCCGAGGTTGCACCCCACCCCACCCCCACCCCCCCCCCCCCCCCACCCCCCTCCACCAGTCTCGCCCCTTCAAATCACCTTACTCTACCTGCATAAAAGAAGGCTAATCCCACGAGTATTTATGAACTAATCCCTTCTCTGTAAAGTATTTATCTAATCTAATTTTGAAGGAAGCAAGTGTCACTGCATCAGCGACATCCCCTGGTAGCATATTCCAATGTCCTACAACCCTTCTACTGAAAAATGACTGTCGTAGCCTAGTCCTACTTTGTTTCATAATGAGTTTATGCTGATGACCTCTACCTCGATGTTCCCTATTGAACTCAAACATACCCTTTAAATATCCAGAATGCTGACTATTTACAAATTTGAAGACTTCAATTAGATCTCCTCTTAGCCTTCTATATCTAAGTGAAAACATACCCAATTTCTTTAATCTATCTTCATAAGGTAAACTACCAAGACAATTAACCATTTTTGTTGCCCTTTTTTGAACTCTTTCTAACAACCAGCAATCTTTCTCATATGTTGGAGACCAGGCTTGTACACAATACTCCAAATGTGGTCTAACGTATGCACAATACAGTTTTGTTATTACCTTTTCACTCTTGTAGGAAACATTTATGTTAATGGCCCCTAGCATTCTAAGTGCCTTTTCCGTAGCTTCTACAACCTGGTCTGACGCTGATAGTCTATTGTTTACCACGACACCTAAATCTCTTTCCTTTTCAATCTGCTCCATTTTCTGCCCACCCATTTCATACCTATGTTTACTGCTAACCCGTCCAGCGTGCATAATCTTACATTTATTCAAATTGAATTTCATCTGCCATGCTTCAGACCACTCAACTAGCTTGTCCAGATCTGATTGAAAAACATCCTGATTATGTTTTCCTCTAATAATCCTGACAACTTTTAGATCGTCTGCAAATTTCAAGACTTTGCTGTCTATACTGTTCTCAATTCCATTCACAAATATTATAAAAAGCAATGGGCCCAGGACTGAGCCCTGTGGAACCCCACTGAGAACCTCCTTCCATTGTGATTGACACCCATTCAATATAACCCCTTGCTGGCGTCCTGAAAGCCACGTTTCTATCCAAACCAGAATCTTGCCCCTGATCCCATGAATTTTAAGTTGCAACCCCAGTCTTGTATGGGGGACTTTGTCAAATGCTTTACTGAAATCAAGAAAAGCTACATCTAGCTGTTTACCCTGATCAAAGCTATCTGTTGCAACATCCAAAAACTCCAGAAGATTAGTTAAACAAGAACGGCCCTTCCTAAAGCCATGCTGTGTATCCTTGATGAGTTCATTTTGCTCCAAGAATTCAACAATCTTATCTTTGATGATTGATTCAAGCACCTTGCAGACTAATGAGGTCAGACTAACCGGTCTATAGTTTTCCTCTTTACTTCTATCTCCCTTTTTATGAATAGGAACAACATTTGCTCTTTTCCAATCAAGTGGAATTTTACTATCTGCGAGTGATTTAGAAAATATTATGGCTAATGGAACCGACAACTCCCTTTCAGATTCTCTTAAAAGTCTAGCATGGATTTCATCAGGTCCTTCTGCCTTGTTAGGCCTTACTTTCTTTAGATATTCTGGAACAAGTTCACTACTTATGCCACCTAGCTCTCCTATAGTCTCCTCTGTCTCTAGCTCAGGCTGAAGTGCTGCAATACTACTCTGGTCCTCGATAGTAAGGACAGATTGAAACTGATCATTAAGCACTTCAACCATTTCACTGTCCTTGCTAACTAACACATCATCTACCCTAAATGGACCTATATTTTTGGAAACTGTACTGAACTTATAAAAACTGAAGAACTTCTTACTATCTGCATTACAATGTCTAGCTAAATCAAGTTCCTTTGCCCTTTTAGCTGCTCTAACCTTTTTCTTAACTGAATTTCTTGCATTCTGGTAGGCCTTCTGATTTATATCTAGTGAAGATCCCTTCAAAATGCCAAATGCACTTCTTTTAGCTTGTATAGCACTCCTTACTTCTGGGGTAAGCCAAACTGGTTTGCCCTTGGTTCTGTTACGTTTGTGCCTGAGGGGTATATGCCGATTCTGAATTTGGCTTAATCTAGCTTTGAAAACATCCCAGGCCTCACATGCATCTAAACCTGCCAACTCAACGTTCCATTTTATCTGTGCGAGGTCATTTCTAATACCATCAAAATCAGCCCGGCTGAAGTTTGGAACCATAATAAGGTTATCTTTGGGCCTCATTTCTGATGAGATATTGAATTTAACCATATTGTACCATATTGTGATCACTGGTTCCTAGACCTGCACAAATACTTGTCACTAACTAGATCACTGTTGTCTGAGAATACAAGGTCTAGAATGGAGCAATGTCTGGTTGGCTCTGTTACAAACTGATGCATGAAAAGCTCCTCTTCAAATATTTGCCTATGCAACCTACACTCATTTGTTTCCTCTGCTATACTTTCGTATCCTCTTTAAGTTAAAATCTCCCATAATAAGACACTGAGCCCGAAAGTTCCTACGTATTTCCTCACAAATATCTTGGTCTGTTTCAGCTTGGGAGTTCCTTGGAAGATTCCCTGGTCTGTAAAATGCACCTATCCTCAACCTTCATCTGTTTCCTGTACCAATTTTAATGTCAAGCCAGATTGATTCTACTTCTTTTACTTTACTAGAATCATCAACTCTAGTAGTGCAGTACAAGCTATTTACATATACAAACACTCCGCCCCCCTGCCGTGATTCTCTGCAGTATGAGAACATGTTATACCCTTGTAACTCGAAATCCTGTAGCCTATCCCTATTATACCCCTCACTAACCCATGTCTCGGTTACACAAATGATATCAGGCTTTTCAAGGGCAACATAACACTCAAACTCATCAAATTTAGACCTAATACTTTGGGCATTCAGCAACACACATGTGATCTTATACTTTGAGCTGACTCTACTAATTCTGAGGGAATTATGATCTACTGTCCTATTCTGACATGAACTTCTACCAATGCTTACTTCCTGATGCCCTAGTACTAGCGTCCCTGAACTCCCCCCCCCCCCCCTCCTAGAAGATTTAACTAGTGATTTTTTCAGTTTGTTGTCGTTCTTCCAGGCTAAACGTACTCGGAATTTTGACTTTTTAATGACATGTTTTACTTTCCATAGGAGCTGTTCATCTATATATGGTAGGGTTAGGAAACCGTCCCCTGTATCCGCCTTTTCTTTTTGCCGGTCCTCCCTCCCCTTACTTCTTGTCTTGCCCCTCCCCCTCCCTGCCCTGATCCTAGATCGCTGAACTTCTCTTAGCAGTCTCCTGAGAATCCCCTCATTGTACCCAGTGGCGCACGCAGGGGGGGGGGGGATCAAAGGGGTCAGCTGACCCCCCCCCCCCGAAATTTCTGAGGGGCCCGTATTTCTGAGGGGCCCGGTCTTGGTCAGGCCCGATCGAAGTAGGGGCCCGGTGCTGGCAAAGGCGTGACATGGGATGATGGGGCCCGGTCCTCGCATATTCTTGACACGGGCCCGTTTCTGGTAGGGGCCCGGTCTTGGTCAGGCCTGATCGAGGCAGGGGCCCGGTGCTGGCAAAGGCGTGATATGGGGCCCGGTCAGAACGAGAGCCCGGTACTTGAACATTATTGATGCGGGTCCGTTTCTGGTAGGGGCCCAGTCTTGGTCAGGCCCGATCGAGGCAGGGGCCCGGTGCTGGCAAAGGCATGATATGGGGCCCGGTCAGAACGAGGGCCCGGTCACAACAGGGCCCGGTCATTGCATATTCTTGATACGGGCCCGTTTCTGGAAGGGGCCCGGTCTTGGTCAGTTCCGTTCGAGGCAGGGTCCCGGTGCTGGCAAAGGCGTGGCATGGGGCCCTGGTCAGGACGAGGGCCCGGTCACAACAGGGCCCGGTCCTCACATAATCTTGATACGGACCCGTTTCTGGTAGGGACCCGGTCTTGGTCAGACCTGATCGAGGCAGGGGCCCGGTGCTGGCAAAGGCGTGATATGGGGCCCGGTCACAACAGGGCCCGGTTCTTGCATATTCATGATACGGGCCCGTTTCTGGTAGGGGCCCGGTCTTGGTCAGGCCTCATCGAGGCAGGGGCCGGTGCTGGCAAAGGCGTGGGGCCCGGTCAGGACGAGGGCCCGGTCATAACAGGGCCCGGTCCTCGCATATTCTTGATACGGGCCCGTTTTTGGTAGGGGCCCGGTCTTGGTCAGGCTCGATCGAGGCAGGGGCCCGGTGCTGACAAAGGCGTGATATGGGCCCGGTCACAACAGGGCCCGGTCCTTGCATATTCTTGATGCGGGCCCGTTTCTGGTAGGGGCCGGTCTTGGTCAGGCCCGATCGAGGCAGGGGCCCGGTGCTGGGAAAGACGTGATATAGGGCCCGGTCAAAACGAAGCCCGGTCACAACAGTGCCCGATCCTTGCAAATTCTTGATACGGGCGTATTTGATATTGATACGTAGTTTTACATTATCCATTGTTGCTTCAGGAAATGGTTTATGGCAACTTGTGGCAACATGATGGTGGGCGCGAATGACGTAGTCGAGGCGCACTAAAACCCCAACGATGATGATGATGACATAACTACCGGGGATCGGACTGCCTAACCTGCCTAACCTGTAAAATATAATTGTTGTTGTCATTTACCTGCCTAACCTGCATAACCTGTAAAATAAAATTTGTGTTGTTGTCATTTACCTTATTTCGTCAAATTTACTCTCGACAGTTGTACCGCACATCAGTAGCACACGCACCTAAAATTCGCACATCAGTAGCACACACAGTCACCTTACACGACATTGACAAGAACATTATAATGTCTCAGATCCCATGCTGTAGGGGGCCCGCTCAAAAACAAGTGACCGAAATCCGCGAAGTTTTCTAAAAACGGGTGGGGGCCCGCTCACAAGGGGGCCCGCTTTTAGGGCTCTGACCCCCCGAAATGGAATCCTGCGTGCGCCACTGATTGTACCCATTTTCTGACAGTAGGTTCCATATTTTGTCTATGCTTCTATCCTCCTTTTGTTTGTTATTTGAGTTATTGTATGCCCTGTGAAACATGTTGCGAATAATATTGTATTTTGTGTCCTTAGGATGAGCTGATGTTGAATGTAGAATAATGCCAGAGTTTGTTGGCTTGATATAAATTTCTGTTTCTATTTTCGTTATGTTGTCGCAGGTTTCTACCGTCACGAAGGTATCTAAGAAGGGGACTCCTTGTCCATCCCCGCTGTGTTCTAAGGTAAATGTCAAATTGGGGTGTTGTCTATTCAGGAAGTCTAAGAAGTCTTCTAGCGCCTGCTGTCCAGGTGTCTATATTCCTGCGTTGTCGTCAATGTAACGAGCCAGGAAAGCTGGTTTCAAGGGAGATGCTGCTAATGCTTTGGTTTCGAAATGGTCTAGGAATAAAATCGCGAGAGGAGGTGCGCAGGGGTTTCCCATGGCTAGTCCCAGTTTTTGGCGGTAGTAGGCATTGTTGAATGAGAAGACGTTGTCCCTGAGACTCTGCTCTAGGAGGCTGCAAATGTCTTCCTTAGATAGTCCAAATGTGTCAATACTATCCCCATGGTCCTCTAGTTTATATCTCACTGCATCGACAGCTTCATCTACTGGTATACTACCATATAAATTGACTACATCGATGCTGAAGAAGATGCTGCCCTCCGGTACCCCGTGCTGTTCTACATGTCCCGACACCTTCTCTAAGTAGTCTCTGGTATCCCATAAGTGAGTGGGAACAAATTTCAGTAACTGCTTTAAAATCCTTTCCAAGAGACAGGATGTTTTTTCCGTAGGGCCACCACATGCCGAAATGACCGGTCTGAGGGGTACTGAGGGTTTATGGTCCTTAGGTAATCCGTAGAAGACGGGCGTTCTACTATGCCCTGGTGTCAGCTCTTTGATAGTTTTTTTCAGGAAGTTTGCCTCGAGTGGTATTTAAAAAGTTCATTTTAACTTTAGCTTCAACTTGAGGCACTGGGTTTTTGTCGATACTTTCATAACTGTCTCTGTCATTTAGCATGGTTTGGGCTTTAGTCAAGTAGGAATCTTTGTCCAAAATCACCAACCCCTTACATTTGTCACTCTCTTTAATGATTACACTATCGTTTTTTGCAAGGTCTTTGATAAACTGGCGCTGCTCTGTGTTTACATTTTCTTCACCTACTTTATGGTTTTTAAACGTGCGGATTATATCATCCTTAAGCTTCTGTAAGCCCATTTCTGTATCAGCACTTGAGGGCTCAGGAAAGCTTTTACCTACATCCGGAAATCTAAAGGAAAGATTTGGCGCACAACCGCTCTGCTGCTGACCTTCGCCGCTGTCTCGGTCTTCCATCCCACCTCGTGTTGTCCGATCCGGCTGCCCAGCCGGTTCTCCTCCGCATCCTGTCTGAGCTATCCCCACTTCTGTAGTCGTCGTCCGTGCTTGTTGTAGAGGGGTGGCGTCCTCAGATGGTGTCCCCTCTCTTGTCGTAGATGGTGTCCTCGCTCCTGCCGTAGGTGGTGTCCTCGATCTTGTCGCAGATGTGGTCGGCTCTGCCTCAGATGTGACCGGCTCTGCCTCAGATGTGATGTCACCGGTAGACCTGTTGTTATGGCATCTTGTTATCTTGTCCTTCCAGCGTTTTGCATAGGCAAATCGTTCTACTCCCTTCTCGACTTGCAGCAAGACTGTTTTGGACACAGTCTGTGTGGTGGCAAAGTTCGGACCTTTTGCCAGTAGCGAAAGACCCGAGGCATCAAGTTCCAGAGATGACATGTTCTTGACCCTCTTTTCTACTGTTTGCGGATCTACAATACTCGTACCGGTATGTTTCTCTTCAGTTTTGGCTTCCAAACTTCTGAACTTCTTCAATACTCTTGGCCTATTTTCGCGGATCGTGATATCAAATATGTTTGCACATGTCGAAGATATGTATCTATACCTGTCTCTGTCTAGGTAGGAACCTATCGACTCGAACAGACGTGCCCTCTGTCTCAATAAGAAGGCCCTCGATCTGAAAGTTTCAAAGATTGCCTCGTTCAGTAGTGCCTTCGCGAAATTGGCGGATCGTGTCATTACACGTAAATGGAGGTAGTTGCGAAAAATGCGATCACGAGAATTACCTGAAAATTTTAAAACTCGGCGACGAATTCGATGCACATATTTTGTATCATTGTCATTCATGTAAACATTGTATTCACTCATATGTAATATTGACAAAGGCCTGTGGCCGAAATATCAATACTGTCTATCGGTAATTTAACTTTTTATACATCGAGGTTAAGGTCATCAACCCTAATGGTTTTAATCAAATATTTCAGGGTTTTAAATTGTGCACTTTACTGATCTCCTGAAGTAGGCAGTCGGCAGTAGGCAAGAAGGAATAGCGCGTGAATTAACAAAACAAAAGATAATTAATTTAATGTGGCGCAGTGAATTGAGGCCAAGTTAACGAACAGAATCAAGTAGGTTTATAGCCTTGGACTTGGTCGAGTTAAGCAACAGAATCAAGTTGTTTTTCAGCCTTGGAGTTATGTAACATTATATATATATATATATATATATATATATATATATATATATATATATATATATATATATATATATAATCCATCACTACATACTGCAACCATCACTATATAATACATCCATCACTATAAACTGCATCCATCAGTATATACTGCATCCTTCACTATATACTGCATCCATCACTATATACTGCATCCATCACTATATACTGCATCCATCACTATATACTGCATCCATCACTATAAACTGCATCCATCACTATATGCTGCATCCATCACTATATACTGCATCCATCATTATATACTGCATCCATCACTATATA
>JAXIVJ010018076.1:5000-7500 GCA_036785665.1 Chirona hameri | reverse complement strand
GACTATTTACAAATTTGAAGACTTCAATTAGATCTCCTCTTAGCCTTCTATATCTAAGTGAAAACATACCCAATTTCTTTAATCTATCTTCATAAGGTAAACTACCAAGACAATTAACCATTTTTGTTGCCCTTTTTTAACTCTTTCTAACAACCAGCAATCTTTCTCATATGTTGGAGACCAGGCTTGTACACAATACTCCAAATGTGGTCTAACGTATGCACAATACAGTTTTGTTATTACCTTTTCACTCTTGTAGGAAACATTTCTGTTAATGGCCCCTAGCATTCTAAGTGCCTTTTCCGTAGCTTCTACAACCTGGTCTGACGCTGATAGTCTATTGTTTACCACGACACCTAAATCTCTTTCCTTTTCAATCTGCTCCATTTTCTGCCCACCCATTTCATACCTATGTTTACTGCTAACCCGTCCAGCGTGCATAATCTTACATTTACTCAAATTGAATTTCATCTGCCATGCTTCAGACCACTCAACTAGCTTGTCCAGATCTGATTGAAAAACATCCTGATCATGTTTTCCTCTAATAATCCTGACAACTTTTAGATCGTCTGCAAATTTCAAGACTTTGCTGTCTATACTGTTCTCAATTGCATTCACAAATATTATAAAAAGCAATGGGCCCAGGACTGAGCCCTGTGGAACCCCACTGAGAACCTCCTTCCATTGTGATTGGCACCCATTCAATATAACCCTTTGCTGGCGTCCTGAAAGCCACGTTTCTATCCAATCCAGAATCTTGCCCCTGATCCCATGAATTTTAAGTTGCAACCCCAGTCTTGTATGGGGGACTTTGTCAAATGCTTTACTGAAATCAAGAAAAGCTACATCTAGCTGTTTACCCTGATCAAAGCTATCTGTTGCAACATCCAAAAACTCCAGAAGATTAGTTAAACAAGAACGGCCCTTCCTAAAGCCATGCTGAGTATCCTTGATGAGTTCATTTTGCTCCAAGAATTCAACAATCTTATCTTTGATGATTGATTCAAGCACCTTGCAGACTAATGAGGTCAGACTAACTGGTCTATAGTTTTCCTCTTTACTTCTATCTCCCTTTTTATGAATAGGAACAACATTTGCTCTTTTCCAATCAAGTGGAATTTTACTATCTGCAAGTGATTTAGAAAATATTATGGCTAATGGAACCGACAACTCCCTTTCAGATTCTCTTAAAAGTCTAGCATGTATTTCATCAGGTCCTTCTGCCTTGTTAGGCCTTACTTTCTTTAGATATTCTAGAACAAGTTCACTACTTATGCCACCTAGCTCTCCTATAGTCTCCTCTGTCTCTAGCTCAGGCTGAAGTGCTGCAATACTACTCTGGTCCTCGATAGTAAAGACAGATTGAAACTGATCATTAAGCACTTCAACCATTTCACTGTCCTTGCTAACTAACACATCATCTACCTTAAATGGACCTATATTTTTGGAAACTGTACTTAACTTATAAAAACTGAAGAATTTCTTACTTTCTGCATTACAATGTCTAGCTAAATCAAGTTCCTTTGCCCTTTTAGCTGCTCTGACCTTTTTCTTAACTGAATTTCTTGCATTCTGGTAGGCCTTCTGATTTATATCTAGTGAAGATCCCTTCAAAATGCCAAATGCACTTCTTTTAGCTTGTATAGCACTCCTTACTTCTGGGGTAAGCCAAACTGGATTGCCCTTGGTTCTGTTACGTTTGTGCCTGAGGGGTATATGCCGATTTTGAATTTGGCTTAATCTAGCTTTGAAAACATTCCAGGCCTCACATGCATCTAAACCTGCCAACTCAACGTTCCATTTTATCTGTGCGAGGTCATTTCTAATACCATCAAAATCAGCCTGGCTGAAGTTTGGAACCATAATAAGGTTATCTTTGGGCCTCATTTCTGATGAGATATTGAATTTAACCATATTGTGATCACTGGTTCCTAGACCTGCACAAATACTTATGTCACTAACTAGATCACTGTTGTCTGAGAATACAAGGTCTAGAATGGAGCAATGTCTGGTTGGCTCTGTTACAAACTGATGCATGAAAAGCTCCTCTTCAAAGATTTGGCTATACAACCTACACTCATTTGTTTCCTCTGCTATACTTTCGTATCCTCTTAAGTTAAAATCTCCCATAATAAGACACTGAGCCCGAAAGTTCCTACGTATTTCCTCACAAATATCTTGGTCTGTTTCAGCTTGGGAGTTCCTTGGAAGATTCCCTGGTCTGTAAAATGCACCTATCCTCAACCTTCCTCTGTTTCCTGTACCAATTTTAATGTCAAGCCAGATTGATTCTACTTCTTTTACTTTACTAGAATCATCAACTCTAGTAGTGCAGTACAAGCTATTTACATATACAAACACTCCGCCTCCCTGCCGTGATTCTCTGCAGTATGAGAACATGTTATACCCTTGTAACTCGAAATCCTGTAGCCTATCCCTATTATACCCCTCACTAACCCATGTCTCGGTTACACAAATGATATCAGGCTTTTCAAGGGCA
>JAXIVJ010018075.1:0-22500 GCA_036785665.1 Chirona hameri | reverse complement strand
TCTTGCATGTAAAGCTGAAACTAACCGATCAGTATTTATGCATTTAAATCGACTTGAAATATAAAATTCGACAATTTCCGACTTTTTTCCCTGATTACAGCGCTATGCCGCCATAACCTGAGGGTGGT
This sequence comes from Chirona hameri, assembly GCA_036785665.1. Classification (NCBI taxonomy): domain Eukaryota; kingdom Metazoa; phylum Arthropoda; class Thecostraca; order Balanomorpha; family Balanidae; genus Chirona; species Chirona hameri. The sequence goes on along the minus strand of JAXIVJ010018075.1, from coordinate 22,372 downwards.
GAACGATATAAGTTATACAGCTGTCAGGCGCAGTCATTTCTGACCAACATCTACCCAAAATGTATGTACATTTACAAAAAAGAAAGTTATAAATAGGATTTTAATAAAACGCTGTCCTAATACCTATCTTGGTCGGCGTAATTCGGGTTGGTAAAGTTTGCAATAGCCACCGAATATTGGTTCCGAAGTACCTATCATCGAAGGACATACTGCGCTTGAAACGCACTCTCGTTTGATGGATCACATGTTGATAAATGCAATTTTCGAACGATTTAGTGTAACCCCAAATATGTTACTTAAATTTTGACTTTATTTCATGAAATTTTCCTCTAAAGAACATATTTTTTCGTCATCACCAGAAACGGCACAACCGACGCCAAACGACGTCGCCTCTTCGGACAGCGAAGGAAGCGTTTTGAAGCGCTTTGTTCAAAGGTCATTTACATTTATTTTATTTATTTCTCAAGATCGCCGACGGGATGACCCATTGATGGACGAAGTCAAAGTTTAAAACAAAAACACGATATTACACATTGACATTCACCTGCTTAACATACATACACATGATAAAATCATGTGAATATGCGAAAAAAATACGAAACGCTGCCTGAATCCTAAAAATAAACGCTAAACGAGTGATGATACCAAATACGCTAAAAAGGACAAAAACTGCCTGGGACTAGCAATGATCACATCAGTTGATGTATATCTAACTATCTAACTATATGCTATAATGCTGCAGCAAACAGCTTCACCTTGCTACGAAATGAGTAAAAACTCTCGCTGAACATGTCCGCTGTAGGGAAGCTCTCTAAGAATCGATTAATTTGCCTAGGCAGCCTCACGAAAAATCCATTTTTTACAGTGTTCACCCTCGCGAATGGCACATTCAACAATGTACTACTTCGCTGCCTGGTTGTACGACAAGGTACGCTCAATGAGAATGACTGCAATAAAAACGCTGACGAGATTCTACCCTTAAAAACGTTACGGACGAACATAACATCGTGCTGTGTCCTTCTCGCGGATACAGATGTGAGTTTAAAATGTCTCAGCCGATCAGCATATGACAGTGATGTTGAATGACAGCGACAGTGAGCGTTGAGCCAAATTAGAAATTTGTGCTCAATCCGGTTAACTCTGTCAGTGTGCATTGCAGCAGCTCCATTCCATATCACGCTGCAGTACTCCAGGTTGGAGCGTATATAAGCGTAGTATGACGCCAGGACAGATGACAAGTTGAGATGTCCTCCCGGGGTAGCCCTCTGATATGACCTTATCAGAACACCTAGGGCGCGGTTCGCTATAGTGACTGTCTGATCGACGTGAGGCCCAAATGTCAATTTTGTATCCAAAATAATACCTAGATCCCGAATTTTGTCAACATGTTCCAGAATTGTGTCTCCGATTGAGTAATTTGTAACCAGTGGCTTTGTCTTTAGGGTCATTCGAAATGACTTGCATTTGGATGGGTTTAACTTGAGTTTCCATGTTTTTGACCACTGGTGGAGACGTCCAAGATCTTCTTGCAAGCTTTTGGTATCATTTTGGCAAGTTATTTTCCTATACAGTTTGGCGTCATCTGCATAAAGGAGCACCCGAGAGGACATCCCAACTGGCAGGTCGTTTATATACAGGGCGAAGCACAAAGCGGAGATCACGCCCCCTTCCGGTGTGCCCGACGTAACCCGGCACCACTCTGAGCACTTGCCGTTTACCACAACGCGTTGTTTCCTGCTAATCAGATATGATGTGAACCAATTTAGAGCCGAACCTGATACATGGTAAGAATTCTCAGCTTGTGAATCAAAAGAGAATGATCGACGCTTTGGAACGCGGCTGAAAAATCTGTATAAATACAATCTGTTTGAGAATGCTCTCCGATAGCTTCCCATGCAGTGCTCAGCAGTGACGATAGGTTAGTTGCACATGATCTGCCTGGGACGAATCCATGTTGCTCAGGCGAAATGGCAGGGCTCACATGGCGCAGTAAGTTAGTATATGCAACCTTCTCGAGGACCTTTCCGAACAAGACTTTACATGCCAACTCACCCGAACGATGTTACCCGACCACCTCGGATTTCGACGAAAGCTTGGCTAGGTGGTTTTCTCTAGCCCTTAACACGATTCTGAGGGAATTAGAGCGTTTCGAGCTACGGTTTCGCAGTTATGAGTGATCACTGTTTTTCAACTTTTGACCACAAAAAAAGTTGTACTGACTTTATCTTGAAAACTATTTATCACAGATCAAACTTTTAGAAAATGGTTGATAGAGTCTGAGCACAGCTCTTTTTATATACACAGCTTTAAACAAAAAATCAAAATAATTGACAAATTGAGCTTCAAAGTTTTGCAATTTGATTTCCAAAAAACATGAGTCAATTAATTTTAAAATTAATGCCATATTTGGGTTCCTCGTGATTTTTTACCCAAGTGTACATGAAAACCATCGTGGGCCTTCTAATAGCACCAATTTCAGCAAGCACGGCGTGTCGGTATCCTGCCGCCGCGCGGCGCGGCGGCGGCTGGGTCGCGCGCTGCCTCGGCCGGGCGACCGCAGCTGTAGCCGTCGTCCCCTCCCGCAGCTCACATATCTGGGCCGCGTGGCTCAGGTCGCATCGTCGCTACACTGACAAGGACACTTGTCTATAGACAGACATATAGACCTATAGAGCCTCTCAGGTCTCAGATCTCAGTTAGTGGCGTCTGGAGTGCTGAGCGAGCAGGACCGACCGTTCTGTATCAGGGGTTGTACATCATGAAGTGCTCCTTCAGCGGCTTCAGTGCTTTCCATCAAAGGACGTTCACACGAAAACGTGCAGTAAAGCCAGTCGAAGGCAATGTGCGTGATGCACTGACCCGCAGATCAGGTGTTAGTGGTAATGTGATTAAGGGTATCTGCCCGCATCACGTGCAAGAGCTGTTGGTGCAATATATGAAAAAGAAGAGTTACTCTCAGGCCGTGCAAACGTGTGCCAATCCATTCGCCAGAGATCACAAGAAGTGTGCCAAGAAAGCACATCGCCGAGTAGTGACAACGGATTTCATTCAGCAGCATGGACTACACGATCTGATGCAGGATGGAGAGGCCCTGTGCAATGCCTGCAGAAAGCTTGCTACCAGGAAATTCACGCATTCTGGACAAACCACAGCGGATCAGGACCAGCCGTCTAGTAGCGGCGCTCCGGCGGCCAGCTGTACCAGCATCTCAGGACAGACCACGGCGGATCAGGGCCAGCCGTCTAGTAGCGGCGCTCCGGCGGCCAACTGTACCAGCATATCAGGACAAACCACGGCGGATCAGGGCCAGCCGTCTATAGTAGCGGCGCTCCGGCGGCCAACTGTACCAGCAGTTCAGGACAAACCACGGCGGATCAGGGCCAGCCGTCTATAGTAGCGGCGCTCCGGCGGCCAACTGTACCAGCATCTCAGGACAAACCACGGCGGATCAGGATCAGCTGTCTATAGTAGCGGCGCTCCGGCGGCCAACTGCACCAGCAGTTCAGGACAAACCACGGCGGATCAGGGCCAGCCGTCTATAGTAGCGGCGCTCCGGCGGCCAACTGTACCAGCATCTCAGGACAAACCACGGCGGATCAGGATCAGCTGTCTATAGTAGCGGCGCTCCGGCGGCCAACTGTACCAGCAGTTCAGGACAAACCACGGCGGATCAGGGCCAGCCGTCTATAGAAGCGGCGCTCCGGCGGCCAACTGTAACAGCATCTCAGGACAAACCACAGCGGATCAGGACCAGCCGTCTAGTAGCGGCGCTCCGGTGGCCAACTGTACCAGCAGTTCAGGACAAACCACAGCGGATCAGGATCAGCCGTCTATAGTAGCGGCGCTCCGGTGGCCAACTGTACCAGCATCTCAGGACAAACCACAGCGGATCAGGACCAGCTGTCTAGTAGCGGCGCTCCGGTGGCCAACTGTACCAGCAGTTCAGGACAAACCACAGCGGATCAGGATCAGCCGTCTATAGTAGCGGCGCTCCGGTGGCCAACTGTACCAGCAGTTCAGGACAAACCACAGCGGATCAGGACCAGCCGTCTATAGTAGCGGCGCTCCGGCGGCCAACTGCACCAGCATCTCAGGACAAACCACGGCGGAACAGGATCAGCTGTCTATAGTAGCGGCGCTCCGGCGGCCAACTGTACCAGCAGTTCAGGACAAACCACAGCGGATCAGGACCAGCCGTCTATAGTAGCGGCGCTCCGGCGGCCAACTGCACCAGCATCTCAGGACAAACCACGGCGGATCAGGGCCAGCCGTCCACCATGGCGGCGTTGCCGCGGCCTGCAGTACCAGCACCTCTGAATCACCATGCGCTGAGTCCGAGCAGAGCCCAGCGAAGACAATAACGGTGGAAGAAGTCGCTGACATATTGAGGAGTCTCGGAGAGACACCGGTAAGGAAACGTGGGTCTTGTTTTCGTGCGTGTGTGCTTACCGTGCTTGGTGACGTTATATATTTTTACATTTTAAAATTAAAACCCATTGAGAGAAATGCAACTGATTGGTGTGTTGAGTGTTTGCATATGTAGTAGTTTGTTTTCTTCTTCTGGATACTTCTAGACTTTTCACTTTTCAAAGCGACACGTTCTGAATCGATAAACTTGCTTGATTTATTGGCGATGTTTTTGCACATGCCCTATCTAATTGCATCGCGACAAATACGACACTGTCTAAATATTAGGTCAATCGATCGCTTCTGAACGTACCGCTTTCAAAATTAAAAAGCCTAGAAGTAGCAAGATACAAACGAAAAACGGACTTTAGTGTGTTCCTAACGGTGAGCCTGAAAAATATTGATATATTTGCCATAAAAACTTTCGGAAACGTATTTGCTGAAGATATTATACAGTACATTCAAAATATGGCAAGACCCGGTTCTTCACATATTCTCTTACGCTGTAGACGCTCTACGAAATCCCGTCCAATTCCAGCTAAAAAAAAAAGTCAATGCAATTAAGCATTTCTCCTTGCCGTCTCTTTTCAGATTCCCTTCAAAGTCACTAGCGAAAGAGGAAGACGCAGACCAAAATACAGTCAGCTACCGGAGGCATCAAACGGCGACTGGCTTCAGCTTACGATGTCGAACTCAATGATCCCGAAGAGGCAGATAACAACACTGACGTTCAACTCGGAGACCGTGATATCCGAGCTTGTTGACAAATGTAACAACCAGACAACCTCCTATAGCGTAAATATGCAAATTTTGACAATATCTCCGCTCACCGTCAAGGAAACTGTGAATAAGTTCAGTGCCAAGGAAAACATGGTAAGGAAAGCCAGACAACTAAAACAAGATCAGGGCGTGCTCGCCACACCAACGATGAAAAAACCTTCTCGTGCAATTTCCAAAGAGACTGAGGATGGCGTGAAACAGTTTTACGAGCGAAATGACGTTAGCAGGCTAATCCCGGGATGAAGGACTTCATTTCGGTTCGTGGGGCCGACGGAACCAAACAACCGCACCAGAAGCGTCTGGTCCTGACAAACTTAAGGGAGATCTATCACCTGTATAAGTCGGAAACAACTGATCACGTCGGCTTCTCGACCTTTGCCAGACTGCGACCGCCATGGTGCGAGTTGGCAGGCTCATCTGGGAAGCACTCTGTATGTGTGTGCGTCCACCATCGAAACCACAAACTGTCTATAGACGCTACTATAGACGGGATCAATTGCTGGTCCTGATGCAAGCAATTGATCCCGGGATTAAGCTTGAATCACTGATGGAAAAGACAGTTTGTGATCTCAGAAACGAAATGTTCATGTTCATGTTCATGTTCATATATTCAAGACAATCCACAAGGTGGGTATTACAATCTCACGTCAATTATACAAGAACTGCCAACAGGCTGAAAAATTGCCTGTCAATGTAAGACAGCACAATTCGCGTTAACAATGCACATACCAACGTCACATATACTAACATCACAAAAGCAGTGGATTGGTCAAAAAGATAAAAACACATTTCCTCACTCCACGGTCTCACGAACAGCCGCTTTAAAAGCGCCCAGAGTCGGAGCAGATCTGACAGAGGATGGTAAACGGTTCCAAGCTGAGGCCGCGCGATATGAGAAAGCCTTTTGGGTGGCAGTAAGTTTGCATTTGCGGAGGTGGAGGTCTCCGCTCTCCGACGAGCGTGTCTCGCGGGAGGAGACAGCCGCACGCGCCGTAAACAGCGCGCGGATCTCGATAGGCGCGCCCTCTTCCCTCAGTGCCTTGTAGGTCTTGATTGCGTCACGGTGTGCCACCAGGGTTTCGATCCTCGGCCATCCGAGAGAATTTAAAGCCGGGGTGATATGTTCGTATTTTTTGGTTCCAGAGATGATTCTAGCCGAAAAGTTGATGACTTTTTGGATTCTTTGGAGCTGACCCTTGGCTGCCCCACCCCATACGCAGAGGCAGTACGTGATGTGAGGAAATACGTACGCCTGAATGAGAGTCTTTAGAATGTCTGTCGAAAAGCAATGACGAATTTTGTACAGAGAGACCAGAATGCCATTGCATTTTTGGATCACCCGCGTGACGTGCTCGTCCCATGACAGACAGGTGTCTACTATTACGCCCAAAATTGTTACCTTTTTGGATGAATGTACGGCCAAACCGTCAATGATGAAGTGGAAGTCCGTGGATTTTTTCAAATTTGGCTTGGATCCGATAAGCAGAAAATCCGTTTTCTTCTCATTCATTTTCAGTGAGTTCGCGCTAAACCAGGACTTGAGCTCACTGAGTGTGAGCTCTAGTCTATTTTTGAGAGAGTCAAGACCCAGTCTGTCAGGGGACGCGCAGTCGAGGTGCATAGTATCATCGGCGTATGAGATGAGGTGGCCATGAGTCAGATGTCCGGAAAGGTCGTTGGTGAACATGATGAAGAGGATTGGTCCGATGATCGAACCCTGCGGCACACCGCAAGACATAGGTAGAGCTAGCCGTCCGCCACGCACAATCTGCCGACGACCGCTCAGGTAGCTCCTAAACCAATCCACGTCAATACCATACCAAGATAGCTTGGTGAGGAGAACGCCGTGATCGACGCTGTCGAACGCCTTCGAAAGATCAATCGTCGTTACCGACGAAATCAGTCCGTTGTCGGTGTTGGTGACCAGGCGCTCGACAGCGTCGAGCACGGCATCCTCGGTGGAGTGGCGTGACCTATAGGCGTACTGAGATGGGTTAAGCAAGTGTGCAGAGTGTAGATAGGTGGTCAGTTGGCAGCAGGCCACCTTTTCCAAAATCTTTGATAGCACACTTAGCAACGATATGGGTCGGTTATTGGATGGTACTCTTGGGTCACCAGATTTGGGAATTGGGACAACACAAGCCATCTTCCACTGTTCGGGGAACACTTTCGTTATCAGTGACAAGTTCACAAGACGTAATAAATGCGGCCCTATCACAGAAAAGCATTCACGCACCGCCGCGAGTGGAACCTCGTCCAGCCCCACCGCGCGCGACGAGCTCATCCGTCCAACACAGCGAGACAGTTCTGGGAGTGTCGCCGGCTGAAACCGGAAACCCGCAGCGCAGACGGTAGGTGGCCTCAGGTTCGAGCGGCCGGCGTCGACTGCGCTCTGGAGGTCGTTGGCGATGCACGGCCCCACCGCGGCGAAGTAGCGGTTCATCTCTTCCGCCGCTGCTTCAGCTTCTTCCGGTGTCTCTGCGGACGCGTTCCCGGCTGGCATCGGGGGCGCCTTGGCGAACCTCTTGAAGTTGGACCAGAAGTTGCGGCGTTCCCCCGACACCAACTCGCTACACAGGAACTGGCGTCTTGCTGCAAAGCTGCATGCTACGGCACTGCGAACGTTGCCCAGGGGCCAGTGCGCTGCAGTCATTCCGGGCGAAATTGCCCAACGTTGCTGACGCCGACGAAGTAGAGTACAAACAGTGGGTGCATACAGACCGCACTACACTAATAACACAGCGACATACCTCTGAAGAATTCATAGACAAAATTAGCACAGTGATCACGAACCTGACCAGACACCATTTCATAGCCAAAACACAAAGCGAGTTCTCTTGCGAGGCCTAAGAGCGTCATTGAAAAAGGAAGAGTGCGTTCTATGCGGCGATTTTTCAGAGAACTACTCTTTCGTAATTCAAGACGCAGTCCAGGGATTTCATTGGGATGCACGGCCCAAGCAACTGTGCATCCCTTCGTGGCGTATATGACTGAAGACGAGAAAGTAGTTGCAAAGAGTTTCTGCGTCATTAGCGAATGTACTCGGCACAAAACGCAGACAGTGTATGCGTTTTACAAAAAAAGGTGATCGAGATAGTAAAGAGAGAAAATAGCTCTCTGGAAAATATTCACTACTTCACTGACGGTTCGGCCGCACAATACACAAATAAATACACCTTCCGAAACATGTCCCTCCACGAAGGTGATTTCCAACTAAAATGCACCTGGCACTTCTTTGCGACGTGCCACGGCAAGGTCCCCTGTGATGGAGTAGGGGGGACTGTGAAAAGGCTCACTGCGCGAGCGAGTCTTCAGAGGCCGACAAACAACCAGATCGTCACCCCAAGGGACATGTTCGACTTCTGCACAACTTATCTTACAGGTTAGCGTGGCTGTGATGGTTATAGCAATACTTACGCGGGCACTAAAGATAGTTACTGGATACTGTTAGTGTTTTACATATAGATAAACCACCATGTTGACACTGTTGAGTCACGTTAGTAAGGAATTTTGGTCACCTTGTTTGCAGAACTTCAAAATTTTCTTCAAGTTGTGAGGCGCAACTGGTGGATTGAATTGAAAGGCTCACTATGCTGCATGTTTTTTTTCTCTCAACAAAATAGTATGAAGTCTATCGTTTTATAGCGCCTCGACACTGCCTGCTTAGAAATTGGTCGTGTATACGCGTCCTTTGCTGATGCTGATACATCAGAAGAAAAGTTATGATGCTGTTTGTTTTATTATCTTTTTAGGAAAAATTGTCCACACTTGGCTTCCTTTGTATTCACACTTAGTTCATGCTTTCAGGTGTTCACTTCATATACGTATCGTCAGAAGAAGTCGACCAGACCAAGGACTTCTTGAGTAGCAGATTTGTAGAGGCTTGCGCTATCAAGGGAACCAGGGGTTCCACATGTACGAGCCAATCAACGATAGGGAGATCAAAGACCATGAAACTTCGTCTAGCTCTGCGCTCCATGTGTTCAATACAATACATTAGATGTGCTTTGTGTGCAATACCTCGTTTTTGTTTTAGCTGACGGTAGCTGCCGCTTTTAGGTGAACGTTTTTAAGCGCTCATGACCGTACCCAGGTGTGCACTACATACCTACATGAATCGTATTGATGAATACACGCGTGGTATCGACGACTGTGTTGCTTTAAGCGAATCAGAGCCACCAGGCTGGACCCCTATAGTGCGGGAAGGGGGAATGGGAACGCGGGAAGGTGGCTGCGGCAGTCGGCCGCACCGGGAGCAGGCATGGAGCGGCGTCAGGACGACGCGGCGGCGGCCCGACGGCGGGGTACCGACACGCCAGGTCACGAGGAATTAAAATATCACAATAGTTTTAAAATGTATTGACTCATGTTTTTTGGAAATCAAATTTACAAATTTTGAAGCTAAAATTTGCTTCTTTTTTCTTTTTTTGTTAAAAGCTATGCATATATAAAAAGAGCTGTGCTCAGACTCTATCATATTGTGTTGTTTTATTGGATCTGTGATTAACAGTTTTCGAGATAAAGCCAGTCAAACAAATAATATTTTTCAAAAGTCAAAAAGAGCAAACATCGATAACTCCGAAACCGTATGTCGAAACGCTCTAAAAGCCTCATAATCGTATTCAGGGCTAGATAAAACCCTATAGGCACATTTTGGACGAAAATTCAAGATGGTCGGGTAACAAATTTGCCTTTCGGTGGGTGAGTTGGCACCCGAGGACATGCCAACATGTGTGGAATGCTCAGGAACCGCTTGTGATCCTCTATCTCATCTGTAGGTATGTAGGATGACCCTGTACCAATAAGAGTAACATCAAACGAAATGCTAGTTATTTACGAAAACGAGGGGTGGCATCGCCCCTTTCCTGCACTAGAGAGAGTTAAGGCCTATTCGAGCGGCTTTTAGAGGATCATTGCCATCTGTAGAAGCCGTGTATCGATATAAGATTCTGAAGATAGATTTCATGGGACGACCGAAAAAAACATTTCCTATTTTTTGTTTTGAAGAAATCGAAGTATTTTTCATAGGCAAGCTTGTTTAAAATGAGTTTGGTATTAATGCACACGAAAACGAATTCCGATGACCTCTGTTTGGAATTTTAACGGAATTTGCTGGTTTTGACGCCGAAACAACTTGTCTGCTGGTTTGCACCTGTGCGCACAGTGCCCTTTTCAGCCTACCTAGGGTGCCCTTTCCGACAACAGGGTGTGCCCTCTTCTCATTTTGGGACGCAGTGGAAAATTCTTACAACATGCCCTGACTGCAGGACTCTGCGAGGATGCTATCCTTCTCATCGTCATCGCAACTTTTGTATTCAACCTAAAAGTGACTCGACGGCTCCGTAACCTACAATATACTCCGGAGGAGCGTTCATCATGGGCGTTCCCGCCCAAGTTCGGCCCACTAAGGCTATGAAGAAGAAAAAACTGGCTGTGCTGGCCACGGATATGTGATATGTGAAGGGATGCGCGACTTCTTCGCGCAGTTAAGACGTGACGCAAGTCCGTACCGTTATGTGAATGGCTTTCTGCTGAGTCATTCGTTGTTCCCAGCTGTAGCTCTGCTGTACTTCCCAGTTGGCGACCGACATTTTCGCCGCAGCTTCCAACGTGTTTGTGTTCCGTCGCGCACAAGTTGTGAATTGTTCCCAATTCCCAACCGAAGCGTTCCCAATGTTGTGCATGTTTATTCAAATAAACATGTGGCAAAACATGTATTTTTCCTGTAGTGAAGTGCCTTCACTATTAATGAAGGGTTTAAAAGGAGTATCTGGAGCGTTGCATGGGAAGGAGAGAAAGGTATTCGAAGAGTAACCACTGGCGGATCAGGGGGGGGGGCATAATGGGCAAATGCCGCCTCCCCCCCCCCCCCCTCCTCCCCCGCAGGAATATGTGTGTGTGTGTGTGTGGGGGGGGAATTCAATACAAGTATGCCCCCCCCCCTGCGCGCGTTCCCAATTTATCGTAAAATCGTAAAAATTGGCTTTGCAGCAGTCAAAATCCAGCTATCCACAGTTAAAAAACGGAACATTTCGCGCCGCGGCATGACACAACTTTCACAATTGCTTATACAAATTTGGAAAATGGGAAAATGAATTCCATTAAGTGTCTGGCAGAGGATCTCCTTGAAAGTAATTGCTGGCACCGGTGGATCCAGGGGGCATCAGGGGCAAATACCACGCCCCATATGATTCTGGAAGGGGCATTCAATACAAGTATGCCCCTCTCGCAAGCGTTCCCTGCACTGAAAGTGAAGAACAATGATCTTTGGAGAAAACTTCATGAAAACGGAAGTTTTTTCTCGAGTAATTTAATTTGAAGTTTGTATATGTCCCTTTCTTTCAATGATAGACAAAACAGCGCACCTGATGCAAATAAAGCAGCACCGGTGACACTTAACCCACGCCCCGCTGGGGGAGGGGCAGAATCTGCCCCTCCCAGATTTTCTCAATAACTTGAAAAATATGATAGATATCAACGTCAAACTTTCAGTACCTTATGCTGCATCAATTCTACGTCTTCTGACCAAATTCCAGTGAAATTAATGCAGCATTTTTGGAGATAATGACGTTTTAATGACGCCATGTCATGCCATTCTGGGTGGAAAAACGATAAATGTTTGAACAATCATAGAAAATAGAGTTTTAAAGCAAATTGCAAATAAAAAACATCAAAAGAAAGGAAATTACATTTTCTTCTATGGCTGTCTTGGATTTTCTAAATTTTGTGTTTTTGACCCCCAAAAATGAAGAATATTGTTGTTTTTTTCGGGAAAAAATCCACAAAATCAAGAGTAAATGAAGAGCAACCACAGAGTGTCCAAAGAGTAATGTGTGGGTTAATGAAGAGTTTGTAATGGTTGGCATGTTCATTAAGAGTATATATACAGAGTAATCGCTGGGTACAAAGCGTTCCTTTGAGGGTAACGGTAGAGTTCTAATGGGTAAATGGTGAGTATTCAGGGGTTGTCGCTTATCTGAACAGTGTGATGTTAGGGTAATCATAGAGTAATTTAAGTGTTTATGATGGTATTAAATGGCGAATAAGGAGTCCGAGATGAGTACTTTCAGTATCACACTAGAGTAACGCCATAGTCGTTTTGAGCACGACTCTCAATTTACTCTTGCAAAGAGTAAAACATATTTTCCGCGGAAAATGTGAATTTTTTGTTTTATGCAACACTTTAAACAATTATGGGAGTAAATGGAGGGGACAAATCGACCACCCCCAGTTTACGCCTTAACAAGGACCTGAATGCTCCCTCACTGAATCCTAACACCCTTTTTACCCCTAAGAACCCCTACCCCAATATCTCCAAATAACTCCCCCCTTACCCACGTCACACTCCCTCATTCAAGGTCACGGGTGAGGTTACCTCTCCTATTCCCTTCTTTACCTCCCCTATACCTGTTCCATGTCTAACAAACAGATGATTGTTTTGAAATGAGCCACCTTCATATCCACCCTTTACCACAGCAACATTCCTTGATTACCACCTGTACCACCATGTTATAGCCCACGTACCCTTCAAATATCTCCTAAATACTCTTCGTTGACGTCCTTAAGATCCTGTTGTTACCACCCTTGTTCCTCATCCATGCCCATGACCCGCAATATTGTATATATATATATATATATATATATATATATATATATATATATATATATATATATATATATATATATATATATATATATATATGTCTCCCTGATACCACCATCCTTCCATCAAGTATACCTCTTTTGCACCTCCAGCTTTCCACCGATAAACCTCTTTTCGTCTTATTTGTATATTTATTTATTTCACGTGTTTGGACCATCCACACACAATGGGACTGGTCTTAGTCCAGTGCCACGACTACGAGACATACAACAGTTCACAGGATAAACAGAGAGTTGACATTCACACTCGGGAAACGTACTGGATAGATCGAGTCGCCATCGGAGGCTTCCGAGTCTCTCCCATCTGCCCGGGCGACCTGCGCCGCGTGGTGGGGAGAATGCGCAGTAGCACGGCGTGTGGTGCTGACGGCCTGTGCGTTCGATTCGTGAAGCGTTGTATGTCATCGTTGTGCCACATTCTCACTCACATCGTTAACACTAGCCTCGTCTCCGGTCACGTCCCTAGATCTTGGAAATTGACAATCGTTCATCCTATTCAGAAATCCTCAAAATCAACAAAAACCTCTAACTACCGACCCATTTCGATTTTACCGACTATCGCTAAGATCACTGAACGAGTCGTGTACGAGCAGCTTTTTTATTACTTTTCATCGCATCATCTGTTTTCTCCTAGTCAGCATGGTTTTAGACTGAACCATTCCACCGACACTGCACTGCTTACCGTAACTGACAAAGTGTTTACTGCAATGGACCACAGTTACGTCACTCTTCTCTGTCTTTTGGATTTGTCGAAATGTTTTGATGTTATCCCGCACGATCGTCTTCTTAGCAAGCTGCGTCTTTACGGTGTAGACGAGCGATGGTTTAATAGCTATCTGGCCGATCACTACCAACAAGTGCGTATTCGAACGCCATCTGGCGAGCGTGTTACCTCTCGGCCGCTGCTGAACCCCATCGGCACCTACCAGGGCTCAGCGTTGGGACCCCTGTTGTACTCGATTTATGCCAATGACCTACCTCTGTATGCGAACGATGCGGACATTGTGCAATATGCGGATGACACCCAGGTTCTGATCTCTGGGAGGCCTGGCGATGTTGGTTCCCTTGTAACTTCAATGGAGCAAACTCTTCTACAGCTTTCCCGATGGTTTGGCAAAAATGGGCTAAAAATTAACGCAGAGAAAACACAGCTTATAGTTCTCGGCTCTCGTCAAAACGTTCAGCGGCTCCCGGCCGTCAGCATCAATTTCATGGGAACCACTGTCGTCGGTTCTCCCACTGTGCGGAATCTGGGTGTCGTGTTTGATCAGAGAATGACGTTCTCGGCTCACATCGATGACCTAGTACGACGATGTACCGGTACACTGTGTGGCCTCAGCCACAGTCGTCATTGCCTGCCACAGCCCACTGTGATCCGACTTGTGGAAGGGCTGGTGATTTCCCTGATACGCTACTGTGTGACCGTCTACGGAGCTACCAACAAAACTCAGCTATGTCGCCTTCAGCGAATACTCAACTTTGGAGCTCGAGTCATCTCCGGTCGCAGAAAGTACGACCACATCAGTGACGTGCTACGGGAGCTTAAATGGCCCACAGCCGAGAATATGTTTTTGTATCACGGCCTCACACTTCTGAACAAGATCCGGTGTATATCTGAGCCAGAGACACTTGCCCATGGTCTTATCACCAGACACGACATTCACCATCGCTCCACTAGGCAGTCGGATCAGCTTGTGACCCCTCAGATAAGATCTGAGTCTGGAAAGCGCAGGTTTTTATACTCTATCGTGACCAAATTAAACGGCCTGCCAGCAGCCATGCGTGATATGCAGCCCTCACTTTTCAAAGGCGAGGTGCGAAGATGGCTCTTAAGAAGTCAGTTTGGTGACGATGACTGATTGTCTATACATAAATACTGTGACACAATGTGACATCGTGCGCCTGCTGTGAATGCCTGACTCCAGATTGTTCGCTGCTTATGCTTTTATGACTCGAGGTGCAGAATAGCCGTGTTTCACGGAGCTACCTCATGATGTGTATAAATAAATAAATAGATGGTGTTACAAACTACAAAACTAAGCATCGACAGATTGTATAGAGATAGACATAAAAATCAAATTTTAGATCACGACATTTTGGATACTAGCAGAGCTAGCAGAGATACTAGCAGACCACTTTGAAGGAGAAAAAACACATGTAAGAGCGCACATTTGCGCGAACTTTCTGATGGAATACATAGTGGGCGGCTCAGAACAGGAGCAGGCCCTCAGCCAGGGCTGAGCACCTATGGCAGTCAACATACCTTCCCAATGGCACACCTCTCCGAGTCCGCACTGATTCTCCTCATTTACGGCCGTACGTCGCACATCTTGATGATCCGCAGAAAATAAATATCCGCTGCGCCCGCTGAGGGAGCAAAACAGTTGCCTGTGCTTCAATAGGAATACAGAGATAGGGCTTCTGCAATGGTGCAATCTGCAAGCGAGCCAATAGAATACCTCTCACACTGCACTTCCAGACAAGTAGACAATAATAAGTCAACATAATTACGAGTGAGCGCGAAGCGCTCGCTCGTCCTTCCGTGGTGTATAGGAAAAAAAAATATTATGAGCGGCCCGACCGGGCCCGGCCCATGGCGACGCATTTGAGAAGCTCATATCTCTACAACCGCACGTCCGATTGACAAGCGGACTTCTTTGCTTAGCAGCCCCATCTAACCTTCCCTGTTTGAGACCAGTGCCGACTCATGTGGGTGACTACCACTGCGCGTGGCGCGTTCCGCGTGAGGGGTGTTGAAAAGTATTTTCTCGCAATAACTCCGCAACGGCTGGGCAGATTATGTGCACGTGCGCACGTGCACACCCCTATTCTATATCTCTGGAACGACTGAGCTGATTGTGTTCAAATTTGGTGTGTGGTTAGGGACCTCTCAGCCCCCACTTTCCCACAAGTCAAAGGTGGGTGCTTCTGCACGTGCGCACGTGCGCTCGTGTGCACCTTTTGTTGTATCTCAGAAACTACTTGCCCGATTGAGTTGAAATTCCCCATACATTTCCTTCGTACTCGCTCGTTCATCGACAACTACGGCACCTTACTGGTTAATAAATATTTGGTGGATTACGTACGTGTAACTATATGTATAGAATATAACGCAGACATATACAATAAATAAACGTAATTATCACGAGCGGATCCCATCTGTGCTGTCGTCCCGTCACGTCTGAGCAGTACTTTATTCCCTCTCTACCTCCTTCGGGGTTCGAATGTGGTGACTTCGGGAAGATAACTGGCATACGTCCAGGAGGTAAATAAGAGGAAATTAGCTGATACCAAAGCGGTACCTAAATGACAATATGCCTTGATTATCTCTCTAATATTACCTCAGATATACACGGGAGTATAAAAGAGACATGTATACCTGCCTCCTGAGGGTGTTTTGATTTGTATCAATGTATACACTAGAGATGCAAAAATTCCCCAAAAAACAGGAACCGGCCCCGCACCGCCACCGCTCATACATGAGTTGGGACCGGCATCAAGGCCGGCCACATGTGGCAGCACCCGCCAGGCCCGGCACGCGGCAGCTCAAGCTAGGAATCTGCATGTATACTTCATTCTACACTTAAAATCTTTTAGCAGGAATATTTATAGTTTGCAATGTGCATTTTGCACCATTTTAACACACATCACATTGAAACACCAATGGATAATGGATATATATGGACCATGGAGTAAAGAAATCCCACACAAGTCAGAACTTGAGATAAATAATCAACAACAGACTAACAGGAAAGTCAAACAGGTCAAGGTGAGTAGACTTCTTTCATCTTTGGTGGTTTGCAAAAATAAAAAACAAAAATAAGACGCATGATAGATATATAGATCATGCAAGTCCAAACGAGCAGCTTAAAAGTATGTAATAAGTATGCATTCATCACTCAACATCACACAATGCAATGTTTGGGTTGTAATTGTAATAGCTTCTACAAACAATGTTGAGGTTAGAGGTACTACAACCTACTTACTTATTTGATCAATGTTGACATGGACTAGTAAATACTAAATATACTTCACAGGATAATGGGGAAAAGGCAAGTTTTCCTGGACATTTAAGTATGACAAACATACTAAAAACATTGGGAGTGACAATCATATCTTGAATGATAAAAGTAAAATAATCAACCTGTTTTAAATTACAGAGTATCCTCGGTTTTCTCACTATCCAAGCCAAGATATCTATAACTAACATCTAAGCCAGTCACACACAGAGCCACTCTTATACGGCCTTGTCACATATTTATACAGCCTTGGGCAGTGGGCACAGATAAACAAAGCTTGAGCTACTTCACTGCCAAAGCCAAGGCCGCCTTGGTACAACTTCACACGTCCGTCAAGCTAGCAGCAGATTCATATTCGCGAATCTGCTGCTGCCAGACTGACATTCGCCGGGCTCGAATATACTGCTACTGGCAGCAGATTCGGCGAATGTCTGTCAGCTGGCAGCATATTCGTGAACAACTTCCGCGGCATTTTTCGCGCATCATCTGAACGCCAACAGCAGATTCGCAACGTGATGTGTTTGAGTTGAGTTGTTCGGTGAGAGATGGGTACCTTCTAGGTAAGTAGGTATTGATCAACGTATTACTGACTTGAAGCAGTCAGTGAGTAGCACCTCTAACCTCCTCCTACTTACCTAGAAGGTACCCATCTTTCACCGAACAACTCAACTCAAACACATCACGTTGCGAATCTGCTGTTGGCGTTCAGATGATCCGCGAAAAATGCCGCGGAAGTTGTTCACGAATATGCTGCCAGCTGACAGACATTCGCCGAATCTGCTGCTGGTAGCAGTATATTCGAGCCCGGCAAATATCTGAATCTGCTGCTCGCGCCAAAAAGGCCGCGTAAGTTGTTCACGAATATGCTGCCAGCTGACAGACATTCGCCGAATCTGCTGCCAGTAGCAGTATATTCGAGCCCGGCGAATGTCTGTCTGGCAGCAGCAGATTCGCAAATATGAATCTGCTGCTAGCTTGACGGACGTCAACTTCACTGCTGTGCGTAATGGCGGCTGAAGTATTTGACAATTGTGAAGCGTTGAGCTCAAAACGGCGCAGACAATTAATCCCGTCACCGAAATGACTAACTTTATCACCATAAATAACTTAAAATCACCAAAATGAAAATGTCAACATATTGCGGATTCGGCAGATGGACTTCTTTAAAAAATATTTAAATTTCAACTGACACCAATGGTTAAGATTTAATACTACAGCTTATTTTCGAATACGAACATGAACAATTGTCTTCACACAATTCTGAGGCGTCGCGATTCTGAGGTGTGAAGTTGTGAATATCTGTCAGTGACACATTCGCGAATATCGATCTACTGCTTAATTGACACACGTGATTCTTTTACGGTCCAGTCCTGGCGAATTCGTCGCAAATGTGACTCATCAAAACACATTGTTTGGAAATTGGGTTTGAATGTGTTGTCGGGGAGTGTGTCACGTGTAATTATGCAAGGTCATATATAAATTATGGAGCTATTGTGATAAGAAGTTGAAGTGGAACTAGACAGGTTTGCATTCTGGGATAGGTCTTGGCCACTTAAGATTTCTTTGCAAAATGTTTTTGTTTGTGTTTTGCAGTCTTTCCACCTTTATAATTGTAATTGCATAAAATACAATATTTGTTCACTACCAAAACTACAAATGATATGACTTGAATATGTCCTTTCTCATGTGGAACTAAATAGTAAATATGTATCAATAAATATTCTCAGTAATATGTATTTACAATAGTATTAACAATAATTATTATCATATACGTGGGTGGTCTTGTTCCATGGGTACTTATTTGTTATACAAAATAATTTGGGGTGACCTGGGGCAATGGGATGACTAAATATAATATTGCATGCCACCCCACCTAGTTACTAGTGATGACAGTGGAATATGATTTGGGGTAGTTGTTTCTGTTTGACTGCACTCGACTCTCGCACTGCTGCAGTGACTGAGCTGATGAATTGATCATGAATTGACCCTGTAGTTTGATTTATTAAGTTTCACTGGTGTGTCCACTCCTTGCTAGGTCGTACTAGTTATCACTTTTAATTTGTAAACTAGGACATTGTTATGTGTTATGCTGGTGTTTTACTGTTGTATATTTTGTTTTCTCAATTTATCATGATCTTTAAGCATGTATGTTCTGACTTCTGCCAATATTTATTTCTATTTTTTTTTAAATTGATAACTTGTGCTGAGCCCGGCATGAGCCCGGCAAGCCTGAGTTCAGACACAGCTTCAGGCACGCCGGGCCTGAATTTGGGCCCAGCGCCGGCTCCGTGGTCCTGAAATTTGTGTCTCTAGTATACACTGATAAAAATCATGGCAGCACAGGCGTTTGTCAAGAGCGGCAATCGCGCCCAGCAATCCGTGTGGCAATGGGAAAAACTCGCGCTCTCTCTGTCGGAAAAATCCCATCTCTTGGTGGGACCTCCTTAAACACTTAAATGTCGATGCTCTTACAGTGGAATTGTCGTGGTCTAGTTTCAAACTGGGCTGAAAGCAAAATGTTTTTCTTACTACTAGCTCCAATAGTTATTGCTTTACAAGACATGGCTACTGCCTACAGACCCTTACAACTTTTCTCTCTTTAATTATTCGCTATACCGTTATGATGAGACCGACGGTGAACGTTGTCATGGCGGTGCAGCCTTGTACATAAATAATTATTTCGTTCACGATGAGATTATTTTAAATACCCCACTACAGGCTGTAGCATGTACCATTAGGTTGAATAGAAGGAAAATAGACATATGTTCGATTTATATACCACCCAATGCTGACAACAGTGATCTCGCAAGAAACTTAAATCAGCTTATATCACAATTTAAAAGCCCTTTCCTCTTCATCGGGGACTTCAATGCCCACAATCCTATGTGGGGACGCAACACCCGAGTTTCAGACGAGCGTGGCGACATTATCGAAAGCTTTCTTGACGTCCACGATCTCGTTCTCCTCAACAAAGGCGACAATACCTACTTTTCATTATCTCACCACAGTGAATCAGCAATTGACCTATCAATTTGCTCATCGCCAATATGTAGCCTCTTTGAATGGTTTGTTGACTGTGACATCCATCACAGCGACCACTATCCTATTAAAATTAAAACAACTTTTACTTCTGGTAACGATGCTGTTACCAGTTGTATTCCTCGTTGGAATTTGAAGAAGGCAGATTGGACGAAATTTCAAGAATTGTGCAACATCGATCAAGAACAATTTAATTCTCCGGAGCAAGGTATCACGTTTCCTACAAATACTATATTATCAGCTGCGAATGTATCGATTCCATCCACATCACCGTCAACGAGGCGCAAGGCGGTTCCATGGTGGTCTCCAGAAGTGGCTCAGGCCATAGCAAGACGGAAAAGAGCTTTTCGTAGCTACTCACGGCACACAGATAACGCACATTTAATCATACGCAATCAAGAAAGAGCCCGTTGTAAACGGATCATACGAGAAACAAAGCGCTCCTCATGGCGATTCTTTCTTGCACAGTTCAACCATCGCACTCCTTTAACCCGCGCGGCGCTGCGCTCTCCAGCCGAACGCGCGGCGCTGGGGGGTAAATTTTACCCCCCCCCCCCCTCGTATCCTCCGAACCAATAACGGCAGCGAGACGCGCAATGCGGCGATCGCAAGCTCTCAACGAGAAGAATCGAATGCATACTCGAAATTCTTAAAATAAGGTCACATGTCAGGTCACGGTCAGGTCAAATGTAAAATGTAAGTATTTGAGTTTTTGGGGCTATACTTTCCATCCAAAGCCTTATATTGCAACTATTATCTCACAAAGTGCTCCAGAGTGTATAATGCATTTCCCGCATAAGTAAAAGTGAAATTGTAAACAAAGGTCAAGGTCAAGGTCAGGTCACACAAGGTCACAGGTCTACGAAAGCCATGCGACACATGTTGTATGGGTTATTTTACACGTATAATTCGATAGAAGCAACCATTTTCACAGCCTGACACCATATAATCGTCCTCAGGTCAAGGTCAGGTCATAATAAGGTCAAAATTTGAAATTGATTAATCTAAATAAACATTCATGTTTCTAGACTAGTTTTATCTTCGAAATACAGTGGTGTCATTTATTTGTCTGTATCTGGTCAGTAAAAGCCAAAAAAACGCAATTTAAAAAATGACGTCATGAGTTACTTGTTCTTAGAGAGCCATAAGTCAGTCAAAAATAAATAAATTGCTTTGAAATTTGGTTTGAACATCGTTCATACTCGGTTCTCTAATATATCTTCCGTTTTTTTTTGAAAATCTTCAAACAAAAACTTTTGTGGAAATTCTTCCCCAAAAATAAGTTTTTTGCATTTTTGGGGGTCAAAAACCCAAAATTTTGCAAATCTGAGTTAGCCATGTCAAAGACAATGTTATTTCCCTTCTTTTGACGCCTTTTATTTGCAATTTGCAGTAACGCACTATTTTCTACGATTTGTCAAACATTTAACGTTTTTTTTCACCAAAAATGACATGGCATGACGTCACTAAAACGTCATTATCTGCCACAAATTTTCACGAATTTTAAAAAAAAAAATGGCAGAAGATGTAGAATTGATGCACCATAAGCTACCGTAATTTTCACTTTGATATCTGTCATAGTTGTCAAGTTATGGAGAAAATCCGGGAGGGGGGGTAAAATTTACCCCCCAGTGCCGCGCGGGTTAAAGGGAGTGTGCCTACTCACATCGCTTAGTTGGGGTTATTGACACTGGTCTATAGAACACAATTTTCTGAATTGAACCACTACATCATTTCTCCAGATTCACCCTAGTTGCTGAGATATTCAAAGACTCCAGGAATTTGCTTGGGAGCAAAAAGTTATCGGGTAGACTCCAGATGGCTTCCCACTACTAAAAACATTGCAACTATCGATTACACTGCTAGCATATCGTTATCACCGGCCAATAGCAATTCGAACAAACAGCTCGTGTGCGCTGATAGCAGCTGCCGAACAACAGAGCCTGGGCGGCCATCATGCTTGCATGCATCATGCTTGTCTTAGGTGCGTCGTTCACGTATCAATTTGTTACCTCTGTTTACCTTCACCGTAGTGGGAATCGTTTTTTCGATATCGAAGCGAAAAATAATCGAAAACAATATAAGTGAAAATTCAACTAAAGGGGCTCCGGATGTGAATTTCATCGTATCCAACCATCACAACAATAGCTACTTATCGTAGGAAAAATAATTTGGACAGTTCAAAACAGTAGGCACACTCCCTTTAAGTAAAATATGGTTCGCTCATTATCTGGTAAAAGAAGTTTTACCAGCCTTCCAGTCCTCCGTGTAAATGATACAAACATAACAGAACCGCAAGAAATTGTTAACACAATAGCTAGAAGCTTTGCTCACTGCAGTTCAACAGAAAACTACAAACCTGGATTTATTGAGTTTGCCCGAAGAGAGTTTCGTTTGACTCCAAATGCATTTTTCTCAGATAACACTGAAGTGTTCAATGATGCCTTCTCTTTATCTGAGCTAAG
>JAXIVJ010018074.1:0-24335 GCA_036785665.1 Chirona hameri | reverse complement strand
TGTAGAGTGTAGAGTTGAGCGCTAAAATAAATAGCAGGGGACTGAGGACAGACCCTTGGATTAGGCCGGTGGAAGGGAATTTGGTGTCAGATAGATGACCTGTATGTTTTACCTGAAATGTTCTGTTGCATAAGTAGTGATTTAGATAGTGGAGTAGGTGGCCCTGTATGTTTATTTGGTGTAAGTAGTTCTGGAGTGTTGTAATGTTAAGTGTGTCGTAAGCGTTTCTTAAATCGAGAAAAACTACTGCTGTGTATTGCCGTCGGCTGAAGGCATATTGCGCGTCAGCTGTTAATTTGACCAAGTTGTCAGTTGTGCTCCTGCCTGGTAGGAAACCAGCTTGGTTTGAGGAAAGGATGTTGTGTTTTTGGATAAAATAAAGCAGTCTTGCTTTGATGATTCTTTCAAAGATTTTGTGAACGCAGCTGGTGAGGGAGATGGGCCTGTAACTTTCTTTAAGTGTTGGGTCTTTGTTTGGTTTGAGGATAGGAAGGATGTGTGAGTGGAACCACGTGTCGGGGTATACGTGTGTAGTGAAAGTGTGGTTTAGTGAGTCAAGTAGTGCTTGTGTGGCGATTGGACCCATGTGTTTAAAAAATTGGTAATGTATTTCGTCTGGGCCAGGACTTGAGTTGCCTGTTTTATTAATTGCTAGATTAAGTTCTTGCAATGTGAAGGGTTCGTTGTACTCGGCTAGGTTTATAAGTGTATCTTCTGGTAAGTAACTTGGTATAGGATTAGGGATTTCTGAGGCTATTTCTAGATAGCGATTGGCTAGTATTTCCACAACATCTTGCGGATCTGTTACGTAGGTATTATTGTGTTTGATTGATAAAGATTTGTGTAAAGTTTGGCGATTTCCTTTAAATGCTTTAATGATTCGCCATACTCTACTGAGTGGGGTGAACCTATTGAAAGTATTAACAAATTCTTCCCATGATTCTTTTTTTGCTTTTTTAATCAATTGGCGGCACTTTGCTTTGGCTTTCTTATATGTGCAAAAAATTTCCATTGTTCTATGTTTTTCGTAACGGTGTCTGGCGGTATTTCTAAATGTGATTGCTCGCTTACAATCGTAATTCCACCAGGGAGCAGCTTTTGGATTTGGGTGATGAGTTTTTGTATGTGGAATGTTTTGTTTTGCGGTATCTAGTATTGATTGGGTTAGTTGAGTGATTGTTGTGTTGTTATTTATATTGTTTGTTCTAGTGTATTAGTATATTCTGTCCAATTGGCCCTTTTTAAATTCCAGCGGGGGAAAGAACCAAGTGGGGATGAATTTTTCCCTATTTTGATATGGATGGGGAGGTGGTCACTAAAATAGGGATCATCTGTGGTTTCCCACGTCGAGCTTGCGGCTAGATCGGGAGTTGTGGCTGTGATGTCTGGTGTTGTGTTGTTTTGTGTGATCTGTTGGGCTGGGAGAGTATGCGAGCCGTTGTTGAGGATTACAAGCTGTGTGTTGTTTAATAAATTGTGGAATAATTTACCGCGGTAATCTGAGGATCTTCTGCTAGTGTCCCACAGAGGGTGGTGAGCATTAATATCTCCGCATATTAAAACTGGAGTGTTTGTGTTCTGAATAATCGTTTCTAATAAGGTGATGTATTCTCTGCAATGCTTATTGGGTGGGAAGTAAAAGTTGATTATGGTGATTGGAGTTGAAGTAGTAGTAATTTCTGTGATGAGGATGTCATGTTGTGTGTTTGTATGGTATGTGTCTGTGTGGTATGTTGTTTTTGATGTATGTGCACACGCCTCCGCGTCTGTTGCGTGTTTGGTGGGAGGAGTCTTTTCGGTATAAGCTATATGAATTTATGTTGAAATTATAGGGATCTGATGGTTTTAAATGGCTTTCTTGGATGCAAATGATGGATGTGTTGGCTTCGTTTAGTGCGGTTCTTAACTCGTGCCAGTGCTGTGGAATTCCCCTCGTGTTCCATTGGAGGATTGTGGTGTGAGTGTCAGTGTTATGAGGAGTGTTTCTTGTTTGTGTGAGTTGTGTTATTACTTGGGATGTGTGCGGAGAGTGTATGGTGTGTTATGCTGTGTGTTGTTTGGTTTTTGGCCCTTTGTGCGTGTATGGCGTCTCCCCTTACTGTTAGGGGGGCGGTGTGCCTGTCTTGGTGGGGGAGGCGTGGACTGGGCGGTGCCAGCGGAGGAGCTGCCGCCGTCGCTCTCGTAGCTCGCTTCTCTCGTGGGAGAGAGTGAGGCGAGACTCGTCTCTCCCGTGACGGACTGGGAGGAAGCTGAGCCAGGGCTCGCGTCTCCCGTGGGAGGCGGTGGGGCGGCAGGGGTTTCTCTCTGGGGCTGCTGGGAGTCTGTTCCCTGCGGAGCCTTGGTACGGTGTACCGGTTGGGGAGAGTGGTGGCGGGAGCGCATGCCGTCTACGTTGTAGGGGGCAGCACCCTGCTCCTGCTGTCCGCCGGTTGGCGGAGAGCGGTGACGCGGCCGCGCACCGGTGACCACCTGGGGGGGGGGGTTCGGTGACGCCCCGTTCACCTGGGAGGGGGGACGCGCCGAGCCCGTGCCCGAGCTCGTGGTGCCGCCGCGGGACCTGTCGCGGCGGGCCCCGTCCTGTGGGGCGGCCGCTGCACGCTGTGCGTGGGAGTCGACCGCCGGTGGTGACTCGCAGTGAATCACCACCGGAGATCCCGGGCGCGGTGTGGGGAGCCCGGGGAACCCCTTGGCGCTCCAAGGGTTGGGAGGCGGGGTCTATCCCTGAGGCGTGGCGTGGTGCGCCACCCTCCTGTCTGGGGAGGGGGGCGGTCCCTCCACCTCAGAGAGGGCCTGCTCTCTGGCGGCCACCGGCGCCCAGCCCTTCTCGTGGATCAGGGATGCCACCCTGCACTCTAAGACCCACTTGGGGCAGTCCCGGCTGTAGGCCGGGTGCTGCCCCTCGCAGACGGGCGCAGGGTCGGGCTGTCGGCCTCGCAGCGAGTCGCGCTGTGGCCCTCCTTTGCGCACTTGGCGCAGCGCTCCTCTCGCGCGTGGCAGCCCTTCTGGACGTGCCCGTAACGCTGACACCTCGTGCAGCGCCGCGGCTTGGGCACCACGACCCTGGTCCGGTACCGCAGAAACGCGAGGTACACGAACTCCGTACGACCTTCGACGCGAAAGTGAGGATGAGGATGGGCGAGTCCTTCGGCCGGAAGAGGTCTACCACCCCCTTCGGTGGCGAGACCTTGGAGGAGGTCCTCCTTGACATGCCCTGCCAGCTCCGGGGCATAGATGGAGCCCTGGGAGCGGTTGAGGTGGAAGGGCTTGGCCACTTCCACCTCGGCTCCAGCTATCACAGTGATGGTCTGGAGCCCTTCCGCCTCCTCTGCGGTGGCAGAGATCAGGAGATCCCCGCCACGCACGAAGCGGGCATTCAGGCCGCTGGGCCGGTGACTGCCAACGCGGGCGTCCTCCACTGCCCAAGGCAGGAAAGCCGTCATAGGCTGCCCGTCCCGGCGACGGCAGCGCAGGCAACACCTCGACCGACATCAGGAGAGCGGTCGCGAGGTTTGGAGTGTGCGTGTGTGTGTGATGAGCTGAAGGCCGTTAAGTGTTGCTGAAACTGTTTGCAAGTGGTGGCTGAAGGCTGTGTGAGTGCGGGTGTGAGGTGAGAAGTGAGACGAGCTGAAGGCCGTTAAGTGTTGCTGAAGGCGGCCGTTAAGTGTTGCTGAAGGCTGTGTTTGCAAGTGATGGCTGAAGGCTGTGTGAGGATAACCCGGAGTAGAATAAGAAAGAGATAGATTAGATTAGGAGAGAGAAGGAGAGAGTTGGTGAAAAACGAGATCCAACCGGCTTCGTTGGGCCAACCTGCCACCCCTCCAGGTCGTCCACGGACCGTTCGGGCCAAGCAGGTCGGATGGGCACCGTTAGGTATCCACCGGCGGATTTAAGTAGGAAAGAGAGAAGGCAGGATGAAAAATAGGGAGGCAAGAAGGCACAGACAAGGGACGTGGGGAGGTGAGGCTAAGGGGGGGGGGGACCGCTACACTGTTTCTGAGAAGAACAGAGTAGGGTGGCGGGGGGGGGGGGGGGAGGGAGATGGGAGGGCGAAATACGTTACAAACGTTTAAGTAGACACGGTCCTCACTCAGAGAGATCAGACACGCGAATGCGGGAAGTGCGCTGAGTATTTTTTTCTTGGCCTGCCGCCCTACGGCGATATCGGCCCTGTGGTCGAAGGGCGCCAGAGGCGCCCTAGTCGCTGCCATTTTTATTCTTCATGATTTCTTTTTGTTTTGTTTTCCGGTGGTGATTTGGTTGACGGTTGATGAGTTGGTAGGGACAGTGGTGGTACGGATACAATTACAAATACAAATACAGTTACAAATACAAATACAATATTGACATAATGGTGGACAGTAGTTTACATATTATTTAGTGAGGTGAGTTTGGACCGTTAGATGATTTTTTTTTTCTCTCTCTCTCTCTCTCTCTCTCTTCTCTCTCTCTCTCTCTCTCTCTCTCTCTCTCTCTCTCTCTTTCTTTTTTCTCTTTTTTTCATCTGTTTTTTTTTGTCTCTTTTACAATATGGTGAACAGTGATAAACATACACTTCTACAATAGTGACATGCATGGGGCAGGGTGGTGATTTACATTAGTGTTTGTTCATGATGTGCTTTTCTACTTCGAATTGACTTCTTATGTTTACTTCTCTTCTTGTTAATATTGTAAGTATGTAGTTCTGTTTGATCTTGTTTCTTCTGCAGGTATTCGTTTTTCTTGCTGATATTATATGTATGTTATTCTGTTTCTTCATGTTTTGTTCGTTATGTGTAGGGTGTGTTAGGTGGTTTGTTTATGTGTAGCTTGTTTTCTTCTGTAGTATTATTTGTATTTGTTTTTGTGTTTTTTCTTCTTCTTCTTTTTCTTCTTCTTTCTTCTCGATAATCTTGTTGATAACGTTTTTATTTTTCTATCATCTTTCAGTCCTACTAAACTTGATTGCGTAGTTTGGACTTAGGATAATGTTTCTTCTTTCTTCTTGTTAATCTTGTTTTGTGTCTTTTTATATTATCTTTGGATCCTACTACCCTTGGTGCTGTAGTGTGGACTTTACTATAATTATCTGCTTCTATCTTGTAGCTTCGTTTTTTCTCTTTTCTTGTTTCTGAAGGTATTCGATTGTGTTTCATATTGCTTTTGTTTGTTTACGTGATCTTATTCTTGGGATGTCTTGCGTCTTGTTTTATTTTCTTCTCGCACTTCAGTGATGTATAATTAGGTACACGTACATTATGCATGGATACTATCTTTAGACCGTTTTTTTTTGGACTTGGGGTGCCTCTTTTTTTCTCTGTTTTTTCTCTCTCTTTTTGTCCTTGGCGTTTATCTTTTGGTCTCCCCCGTTTTTTTCTCATATATATATCTATGGATACCGTGGCGTACACTTATAGAATTCAGATTGTCACAGATAGTTGGAAAAATTGAGCGGGAGGGCGGTGGCGGGACCGCGGTGGCGCGGCCGCACCTTGCCGTCCCGGTCACCGATGGTTTGGTTGGTTTGGCGGTGGCGCGGCCGCATGGTGACGTCACGATGACTGATGTTTGGTTGATCACCGACTACAGTTGGTCAAGGAGTTTCGAATTGGTAAGAAAATCAAACAGTAGGTTTATTAATTCTGGGTGATCGTTGCCCAGTATGGATCTCATGTTGACGTTGATGTGGTTTTGCTGGCAGTAGTGTGTAATTGGTAGTCTGTGTGTATTATATTGTGGGCATTCAATTAGGAGGTGTTTTATGGTTAGGGTGGTGTTTGTACAGTTTTCACATGTCGGTTTGCTTGATTTTGTAAAGATGTATGAATGAGTTAGCTGTGTGTGTCCAATTCTCAACCTGGCCAGGGCTTTTTCCTGTCTTTTTGAGTTTTGATTTGCGGAACACCAGGGTTCTAATTTTGGGTGAATGTCTCGTAGGGATGTATTTGTATGATCCCATTGTATTTGTAGTTTGGCACGTATGTGTTTTCGTATTTTGGAGAAGTATTCTGTTGTGGTTGGATTCAAAGTGATGTAGTTTGTGTTACTGGTTGCTTTCTTGGCTTCCAGGTCTGCCTTTTCATTTCCTAGTATGCCCTGTGTGGCTAGGGATCCATAGGAGCGTTGGGATCTGATTTAGTGAAGTGATTGCTGGATTTGGAAGATTTGTGCTATGAGAGGGGTGTTGTTGTGTTTTGTTTGGGGTTATCGACACTAGTGCTGATGTTGGAGTCTGAAATGATGATAGGGTTTGTTAAGTTTTGTTCTTTGATTGTCGCGTAGGCTGCGTATATTGCGTATAACTCCGCTGTGTATATGGAACAGTAGTTTGGGAGTCGTGCTCTTAGTATTGTTATGCAGTTGTTGTTGGTTTGGAGTACTGCTGCTGATCCCGTTCTGTCTGGTGTTGTTTGTTTTGAGCCCGTCCGTGTATATTAATGTGTGGTGTGGATGATTGTGTAGGATTCCTGGAAGGATGCCTGTATTTCTGCATGGGTGTAGAGAGTTTTTGGTTTTTCAAGTAGTAGGATTACTTGAAGCGGAGGGATTTTCCACCATGGGATGGGTGGGGGTAGAAGTGTTGGTGTCATAAGGGGTAGGGCGAGTGTTTCTGTGTGGGCCTTGAATCTATTTCGATTGTTCGGCGCTTGTTGGATGCATTATTTGTATTTTGGGTGTGACCGCCTCCATATAGCTTGAAGACATGGGTGACTAGGGATTTGTTGAATTGTTGAAAAAGTATCGGAAGAGTGCTTCTGTTCGTCTTTCTTGTAGAGAAGGGATATCGTTGTATACGTGTAGGGAGGTGATGGGAGATGTGTTTTGAGGGCCGTGGTTATGATCTCAAGCAGGTGTTTTGTAAAGTGTCTAATTTCTTTAGAGTGTGTTTGTGTTGCGTTTTCAAAGACAATTGGCAGAGTATTCCATAATGGGGCGTATTAGTGTGATATAAAGTTTCATGAGTGTTTTTCTGTCTCCGCCGTACTGGGTTCCCGATACCGCTTTGAGGATGTTTAAGTCTTTTTGATACTCTGGTGCTGATGTCTTCAATATGGTGTTTGAAAGAAAGTTTATTATCGAAAGTTATTCCCAGGAATTTGGCTTCCGTTACAAATGGGGACATTGTTATTACTGATTGTTAGTGGGGTGCAGTGTTCTGGTGTTAAGTTTCCGAATATAAGGCATTTAGACTTTCCGGGTGAGATGTGTAGGTTAAGAGGGGCGAGTTTGTTTTCGATGTGTGTAAGTGTTTTTTTTGTAGAGAGGCTAGTGCGTTGTTGTAGTGTACGTGGGAGGTCCAGGTAGCTATATCGTCTGCGTATATAGCAATCTTGGCCGGTTGGGGGATAGTGTAGAGTGTAGAGTTGAGCGCTAAAATAAATAGCAGGGGACTGAGGACAGACCCTTGGATTAGGCCGGTGGAAGGGAATTTGGTGTCAGATAGATGACCTGTATGTTTTACCTGAAATGTTCTGTTGCATAAGTAGTGATTTAGATAGTGGAGTAGGTGACCCTGTATGTTTATTTGGTGTAAGTAGTTCTGGAGTGTTGTAATGTTAAGTGTGTCGTAAGCGTTTCTTAAATCGAGAAAAACTACTGCTGTGTATTGCCGTCGGCTGAAGGCATATTGCGCGTCAGCTGTTAATTTGACCAAGTTGTCAGTTGTGCTCCTGCCTGGTAGGAAACCAGCTTGGTTTGAGGAAAGGATGTTGTGTTTTTGGATGAAATAAAGCAGTCTTGCTTTGATGAGTTCTTTCAAAGATTTTGTGAACGCAGCTGGTGAGGGAGATGGGCCTGTAACTTTCTTTAAGTGTTGGGTCTTTGTTTGGTTTGAGGATAGGAAGGATGTGTGAGTGGAACCACGTGTCGGGGTATACGTGTGTAGTGAAAGTGTGGTTTAGTGAGTCAAGTAGTGCTTGTGTGGCGATTGGACCCATGTGTTTAAAAAATTGGTAATGTATTTCGTCTGGGCCAGGACTTGAGTTGCCTGTTTTATTAATTGCTAGATTAAGTTCTTGCAATGTGAAGGGTTCGTTGTACTCGGCTAGGTTTATAAGTGTATCTTCTGGTATGTAAGTAACTTGGTATAGGATTAGGGATTTCTGAGGCTATTTCTAGATAGCGATTGGCTAGTATTTCTACAACATCTTGCGGATCTGTTACGTAAGTATTATTGTGTTGATTGATAAAGATTTGTGTAAAGTTTGGCGATTTCCTTTAAATGCTTTAATGATTCGCCATACTCTACTGAGTGGGGAACCTATTAAAAGTATTAACAAATTCTTCCCATGATTCTTTTTTTGCTTTTTTAATCAATTGGCGGCACTTGCTTTGGCTTTCTTATATGTGCAAATTTTTCTCCATTGTTCTATGTTTTTCGTAACGGTGTCTGGCGGTATTTCTAAATGTGATTGCTCGCTTACAATCGGTAATTCCACCAGGGAGCAGCTTTTGGATTTGGGTGATGAGTTTTTGTATGTGGAATGTTTTGTTTTGCGGTATCTAGTATTGATTGGGTTAGTTGAGTGATTGTTGTGTTGTTATTTATTGTTGTTCTAGTGTAATAGTATATTCTGTCCAATTTGGCCCTTTTTAAATTCCAGCGGGGGAAAGACCAAGTGGGGATGAATTTTTCCCTATTTTGATATGGTTGGGAGGTGGTCACTAAATAGGGATCATCTGTTGTTTCCCACGTCGAGCTTGGCGCTAGATCGGGAGTTGTGGCTGTGATGTCGGGTGTTGTGTTGTTTTGTGTGATCTGTTGGGCTGGGAGAGTATGCGAGCCGTGTTGAGGATTACAAGCTGTTTGTTGTTTAATAAATTGTGGAATAATTTACCGCGGTAATCTGAGGATCTTCTGCTAGAGTCCCACAGATGGTGTGAGCATTAATATCTCCGCATATTAAAACTGAGTGTTTGTGTTCTGAATAATCGTTTCTAATAAGGTGATGTATTCTCTGCATGCTTATTGGGTGGGAAGTAAAAGTTGATTATGGTGATTGGAGTTGAAGTAGTAGTAATTTCTGTGATGAGGATGTCATGTTGTGTGTTGTATGGTATGTGTCTGTTTGGTATGTTTGTTTTTGATGTATGTGCACACGCCTCCGCGTCTGTTGCGTGTTGGTGGGAGGAGTCTTTCGGTTAAGCTATATGAATTTATGTTGAAATTATAGTGATCTGATGGTTTTAAATGGCTTCTTGGATGCAAATGATGGATGTGTTGCTTCGTTTAGTGCGTCTTAACTCGTGCCAGTGCTGTGGAATTCCCCTCGTGTTCCATTGGAGGATTGTGGTGTGAGTGTCAGTGTTATGAGGAGTGTTTCTGTTTGTGTGAGTTGTGTTATTACTTGGATGTGTGCGAGAGTGTATGGTGTGTTATGCTGTGTGTTGTTTGTTTTTTGGCCCTTTGTGCGTGTATGGCGTCTCCCTTACTGTAGGGGGGCGGTGTGCTGTCTTGGTGGGGGAGGCGTGGACTGGGCGGTGCCAGCGGAGGAGCTGCCGCCGTCGCTCTCGTAGCTCGCTTCTCTCGTGGGAGAGAGTGAGGCGAGACTCGTCTCTCCCGTGACGGACTGGGAGGAAGCTGAGCCAGGGCTCGCGTCTCCCGTGGGAGGCGGTGGGGCGGCAGGGGTTTCTCTCTGGGGCTGCTGGGAGTCTGTTCCCTGCGGAGCCTTGTACAGTGTACCGGTTGGGGAGGAGGTGGCGTGGAGCGCATGCCGTCTACGTTGTAGGGGGCAGCACCCTGCTCCTGCTGTCCGCCGGTTGGCGGAGAGCGGTGACGCGGCCGCGCACCGGTGACCACTGGGGGGGGGGGGGGGGGGGGGGGGTTCGGTGACGCCCCGTTCACCTGGGAGGGGGGGACGCGCCGAGCCCGTGCCCGAGCTCGTGGTGCCGCCGCGGGACCTGTCGCGGCGGGCCCCCGTCCTGTGGGCGGCCGCTGCACGCTGTGCGTGGGAGTCGACCGCCGGTGGTGACTCGCAGTGAATCACCACCGGAGATCCCGGGCTGCGGTTTTGGGGAGCCCGGGGAACCCCTTGGCGCTCCAAGGGTTGGGAGGCGGGTCCTATCCTGAGGCGTGCGTGGTGCGCACCTCCTGTCTGGGGAGGGGGCGGTCCTCCACCTCAGAGAGGCCTGCTCTCTGGCGGCCACCGGCGCCCAGCCCTTCTCGTGGATCTGGGATGCCACCCTGCACTCTAAGACTCACTTGGGGCAGTCCCGGCTGTAGGCCGGGTGCTGCCCTCGCAGACGGCGCAGGTCGGCTGTCGGCCTCGCAGCGAGTCGCGCTGTGGCCCTCCTTGGCGCACTTGGCGCAGCGCTCCTCTCGCGCGTGGCAGCCCTTCTGGACGTGCCCGTAACGCTGACACTCGTGCAGTGCCGCGGCTTGGCACCACGACCCTGGTTCGGTACCGCAGAAACGCGACGTACACGAACTCTGGTACGACCTTCGACGCGAAAGTGAGGATGAGGATGGGCGAGTCCTTCGGCCGGAAGAGGTCTACCACCCCTTCGGTGGCGAGACCTTGGAGGAGGTCCTCCTTGGCATGCCCTGCCAGCTCCGGGGCATAGATGGAGCCCTGGGAGCGGTTGAGGTGGAAGGGCTTGGCCACTTCCACCTCGGCTCCAGCTATCACAGTGATGGTCTGGAGCCCTTCCGCCTCCTCTGCGGTGGCAGAGATCAGGAGAGTCCCCGCCTCGCACGAAGCGGCATTCAGGCGCTGGCCGGTGACTGCCAACGCGGCGTCCTCCACTGCCCAAGGCAGGAAAGCCGTCATAGGCTGCCCGTCCCGGCGACGGCAGCGCAGCACACCTCGACCGACATCAGGAGAGCGGTCGCGAGGTTTGGAGTGTGCGTGTGTGTGATGAGCTGAAGGCCGTTAAGTGTTGCTGAAACTGTTTGCAAGTGGTGGCTGAAGGCTGTGTGAGTGCGGGTGTGAGGTGAGAAGTGAGACGAGCTGAAGGCCGTTAAGTGTTGCTGAAGGCTGTGTTGCAAGTGATGGCTGAAGGCTGAGTGAGGATAACCCGGAGTAGAATAAGAAAGAGAGAGATTAGATTAGGAGAGAGGAGAGAGTTGGTGAAAAACGAGATCCAACCGGCTTCGTTGGGCAACCTCCACCCCTCCAGGTCGTCCACGGACCGTTCGGGCCAAGCAGGTCGGATGGGGCACCTTAGGTATCCACCGGCGATTTAAGTAGGAAAGGAGAGAAGGCAGGATGAAAAAGGGAGGCAAGAAGGCACAGACAAGGGACGTGGGGAGGTGAGGCTAAGGGAGGGGGGGGGGGACCGCTACACTGTTCTGAGAAGAACAGAGTAGGGTGGCGGGGGGGGGGGGGGAGATGGGAGGGCGAAATACGTTAAAAACGTTTAAGTAGACACGGTCCTCACTCAGAGAGATCAGACACGCGGCTCGGCGGGAAGTGCGCCTCGCCTCACGAGACGGCACACTGCGACGGTGGCGACACCGCAGCGATGCGCTGCGTGTCGTGCGGCGGACCCCACGCCGCGTGGTCCCGGGACTGCCCGGCCCGACAGGCAGTGGTCGAACAGACCAAGGCCCGACGGCGACGCCGATCGCCCCGCCTCCCATCCCAGCGCTGGCTCCCAGCGTGTGGCCGCTGCTGCCAACCCCGACCCGGATCACGCCCACCCGAATCACGCCCTCTCCCCGTCGGTCCCCACGCGGGTCCTCCTCACCGGTGCAGCCGGCTGCTCAGTAGAGCGCCCCCGAGCCCTGCCCCTCCCAAGCCAAGTCTCACACGGACTCTGGCTGTGCCCAGTGGCACCCACGCCCACCCCCGCCGAACATCTGGCGGAGTCCCCAGCCGGGTCCCAGGACTCAGGTCCCCAGAGCACCAGGGGGTCGTCCACGGAGGAAGACTCCGACGACTCGTCTGCAGGCGAGTCGGACACCTCACTGATACGAGCGTCACCCGCCGCGTGACCAGCCACCGCACCCAGCCTCGCCCCTCCCGCTCCCCGCCCTCCCGCCGCTCCCTCTCGCCGCCCTCCCCGCCCCTCCCGCTCCCCGGCCTCCCCCGCTCCCCCCCTCCTCCCCGCCCCCCAGCCGCTCCATCTCCCCGCCCCCCCCCCCCCGCCGCTCCCTCTCCCCGCCCTCCCCCTCCCCCTCCCCTGCTCTCAGAGGAAAGCAACTCAGGCTTCCAGCCCATCCGCCCCGCCCAGCTCCCTACAGATGGGTCGAGCCGCCCCGCTCCCGCTCCCAATGCAGGCGTACCCGGGCGACCGCGAGGCAAGGTCTGGAAGTAACTCACGATGAATAACAAACAATCAGAATTCGTCCTCCAATGGAATGTTAGATCATTAATATCCCATTGGGGGCAATTCAAACATTATGTCTTAAATAATAATCCGTTAGTAGCCTGCTGTCCAGGAAACCCATTTATTGACGCCGACTTTAATAATTATACTCTTAAAATACCGGATATAGCCTTTATACAAATAACGTAAATGCATCACCGCGCCGAGGCGGCTCGGCTTTGCTTATTCAAACCAACTTTTGCATCACCAAATCGACCTTCAAACAACCTTAGACGCAGTCGTGCGTAATATTAAAATCGCTCAGCTAGACTAACTCTTATCTCTATTTATTTTCGTCCGACTGAGGACATAGACATTGATTCTTTTTCCCAGCTTATTACAAATATTAACACCCCATGTCTGATTATGGGCGATTTCAACGCGCATAGTCGGAGCGTGGGGCTGCCTTCGGAACTCTCGCCGCGGCCAAATTATGCTGGACCTACTGGACCGGCATAATTTGGTCTTCCTTAACGACCAATCACCCACACACGTACACCACTCAGGAGGCGTGTTGACTTACAGCGCCATTGATCTCGGGGCCTTCGCCACACCACGCATCGCGACTATTTTTACATTTAATGCACAATCAGACCCTCTTTTAGCGATCATTTCCAATTCACTTAGAACTACAAGTCCCTTCAGGACAGACAAATTTGTACTCTCTCCCTAGGATGGAACCTTCGCAAAGCCGATTGGTCCTCCTTCCAAAAACACATTGACACTAGTCACCCCGCAGACTCCCAACCGACATTTACACATTTCTAAACACTATTCTTGCATCAGCACATCAGCACATCCCACACACACGTACACACACACAACACCACCCGAGGCAGCGTACTGCCCGTGGTGGAACACAGAATGTCAAAGAGCTGTTGCCCTCCGGAAAAGAGCATTTCGAAAATTTCAAGCTTGTATAACTGCAGAAAAACGACACGAAGTACGGAAAACCGCTCTTTGGCTAAAACAATCATTGACAAAGCAAAAAAAGAATCTTGGCAGGAATTCTCATCTACCTTTAATCGATTTACCTCCCTCTCAATAATTTGGACATTAATTAAATCGTTTTCAAATAAAAGACACCGGCATACAAATCCCACACTTACAAATACACAACACATCTTACACGCTTCCCCTAGAGGTGGCAACACAATTTGCACAACACTACGCTAACATATCATCAACACAACAATGTACACCAACTTTTAATAACCAACTTAACGATCAATTTCAATCTATTAGCTTTGACTCTAATAACGTAGAAATCTACAACTCTCTTTTACAACTCAGAGTTAACGTACGCTATAGGTAAATGTGGTAAAACTTCTGTAGGACCAGATCAATTGACTACTCCTTCTTAAAAACTTGACAGAGACTGGTCTCACCAACTTACTAACAGCCTTCAATACCATGTGGTTTGATGGCACTTTCCTGAATCTTGGCATAATAGTACGCTATTCCTATAATTAAACCTCGCAAACCCAAATCTTCTCCCGCTAGCTATCGCCCTATTTCTCTAACTAGTTGTGCATGTAAACTATTCGAACGCATGGTTAATGGACGCATCAGGACATACATTGAAACAAATAATTTACTTTCCCCACACCAAAGTGGTTTCGACTGGTCGCTCCACTGCGGACAATTTAGTTGGTCTTATCGACTCTGTCCAGCGCGGCTTTCGAGGGAGAGAGGTCACAGTTGCCCTCTTCTTGATTTGAGAGCTTGCGTTTGACAGAGTCAATAAGACTGCACTTCTAGTAAAGGTCCATAAGGCCGGAATTCGAGGTCACTCGCTAAATTTATCCAAAACTTTTTAGAAAATAGAACTTTTAATGTAAGGTGCGGCAACACATTCTCCAAATCAAAATCAGGACCACGGTGTCCCACAGGGATCGGTCCTCTCCCCAACCCTATTTTTAATTATGATTAACGACATTTTCAGTAATATTAACAAGATCGACAAAGTCTCTCAAATTTTCAATGTACGCTGATGACCTGGCGGTGTGGTTCTCCCACTCCAGTGTCGATCAAGCCAGCAAAATGTTCAACTAGTACTCATTGATATAAAGGTATGGTGCGACCAATGGGGTCTGGAAATTTCTCGAAGTAATCTGCATCTCTAATTTTTTCAAAGAAACCTGCATATGTGGAACCCTACATTCATTAAAATATAACACATCAAATTATCCCTTTCGTCAAATCATTCAAGTATCTGGGAATAACGCTAGACACACGTCTCTCGTTCATCCACACTTCAATCATTTAGTGCAGAGATTGTACGCGACGAATTAATATTATGAAGTCATTGGCTGGTCGAGAGTGGGCGCAGATCGTGCCACTCTTCTCCAACTATGTACTTCCCTGATACGCCCAGTACTGGACTATAACGCATTCTTATTTGATGACATATGTTCCAAACAAATTAAAAAATTGGCAAACTGTCCAAACGCTGCCTTGCGGATCGTGACTGAGCCTGCCGCACCACCAACACCACAAACTTACACATCGACACAAACATTCCCACACTCTGCCGCCGACCGCAAATACACACTACTTAGATTCTACACCAGAGCAAGTTCACACCCCACACGCCCAACATACCACATCTTGAACCACCCCGCACCCACAAGACGACAAACACTACTACAAAAACGACACCCACTCATCAGGTCACAGAATCAGACAACACTCGCACTATTCAACATTCCACACATCAACACAATGCCAACGCCACCACTCACACCTCACTGGCTCGACACAACACCAGACACACACCGCCTCTTCACACACAACAAAAACACAGTCACGCGGCAGAGACACACACACTCTTCAACGAACACAAAGCACAACACAACACATACACATACATATACACAGACGGCTCTCGAAGCGACGCCGAACTGGTGGTGCATACTTCACAAACACAGCTAGAAACAACTTTAGACTTCCGGACATAAATAGCGCATACACAGCGGAATTGTCATCCATTTTATTAGCATTAATATATGTCAGAGAAGAAAAACTTAAGAAGTAGTCATTTGCACAGACTCGTCCGCCTCGCTCACGGCCATTTCCTCGATTAGTGACTGTAGAAACCGATAGTATTAAAATCAACAACTAATCAAGTATTTAAACAGTAAAACAATTGTATTAAATTCCTCTGGATCCCAGGACACGCCGGTATCCCGGGAAACGAGGAAGCCGACAGACTTGCGAAATTGAGCTAGAATTACCTTCAGTAAACCAACTTCCAAGCCCATATCAGACGTGTTAAATCATATTAATTCTCAACTTAGCATACTGCGCCAGAGCGAGTGGACGCCGCTCCACATTTTCATCTTTATCCAATCAAGCCTTGGTCCAAGACAATGGTCCAACATTTTATATCTAGTCACCAGAATTGTAAGAGAAGGAGGTAATATTGGCGCGCCTCCGTCTCGGTCATACAAAAATTACTCATTATTATATATGGAGAATCTCCCGCCACCAAATTGCCAACATTGCCAGGTTATCCGCGCTACACAATCAAGCACTTACTTATTACTTGCCCAGTACACAACGATAAACGACAGAACATTATTAATTACACACAACAAAATAGCATCACATTAAATCTTCAAACACTGTTAGGTGATAGTTATCCTGAATGATAGGTCTTCTCTTAGATTATCTCTACCAAACACGTTTAGCTAATCAAATATAACAGGGTTTTTGGCCTTGCGCATTTTGGCCCACCGCGCAGGTTTTTTCCCTTTGCCTTAGACGCTGGATTTTTTATTATTCAGGGACTTTCGCCCAGCTAAATACACCCCACAACCAGGTCTCGAGGCGCCGGAGCCAGGGAGACTGGCAACAGTCTCCCGTTGTTGCAATGACGCACCGCACGGCTCCATCAACACTGACACTGTACAGGTGTATTGTAATAAAAATTATGTATGCATGTGTGTCTCGTGTTTGACTTATTTTTGACCTTGAACGAAATACTTACGTAATGCTAGATATTATATTTGACCTTGAACGAAATACTTAACGTAATGTTAGATATTATATTTACTTTGAACAAATAATTTTTCCGGGTACATATAAACCGGTTAAGTAATTAATTAACGTAAAATAGCTACCCTTCTCCCTAGCTTGCCCGGTCCACATAAACCGGATAACGTAACTCTTTGCCTGGCAAATTGCCAGAAGTAATTCCCCAAACCCGGGAAATGGCTATAGGCCGGTCGGGAAAAAAAAAACAAAAAAAAAACGCCGTTATTCCTTCGCCAAAAAGTCAAATATCTTCGGCTGGAGAGTCTTTTCAGCCAAGAGAAGTTCCAGATAAGGATTTCTCAACACGGGCTACAAAACTGCTATTTCAGTTCAAAACCATGTTGAAGGTGAACTATTTCCTTTAACATAAAACACGACATATACATGATAGCGACTTGCTCGATGAAAATGTGGTAACAAATTGGAAGTCGTTATATCAAAAATGGCTGACGTATCGCTTTTCAAATATAAAAAAGCCCCCTTGTATTACCCACGAAATCAAAATTAACATTGCACTTCAAATTGCAATGGATGAAATGAGTATTGCTCTAAAGCCCATTTTTCGTATTTTACACGTAAAACAAGCCCATCAACATGCATCAAAACGCCAATGACCATAATCGTTAGCTTGACCTCGTGACCTCTGATGACCTTGACATTGACCTGACCCAAGGTCACCTAAAGCTTAAAATGCTGCTCCGAAGTGTCACTCACAAGAAACATACAATTTGTTAATACCGATGCGTTGGATATAATTATTTTGTACAGCAGAAGCAGCAGCAGAATTTTGTCTTCATAGAAACCACGGCAAGGGCATAATATTTTGTTGACCTGACTTGTGACATTATCAACCACCCCTAGGTCAACCATGAGTTTCCTTCTACAAAGTTTTCTAGGGCTATCAATGCCGATGACCTTACGATTGATCATTAGTTCTGCAAGAGGGGGCTATACGAGGAGGGATAACACACCAAGAAAGTCACTTTATGGAAAATAACCCAGTAACTGCCGGGTTAATAGTATAGTGTGATTACAGGTTATTGATTCGACTCTGATTGAATCGATTGGAATCGTTCAATCAA
Source organism: Chirona hameri (assembly GCA_036785665.1). NCBI lineage: Eukaryota > Metazoa > Arthropoda > Thecostraca > Balanomorpha > Balanidae > Chirona > Chirona hameri. The sequence goes on along the minus strand of JAXIVJ010018074.1, from coordinate 6,930 downwards.
AAATCCATTGAACCAAAGAAGAATCGATTCACCACCGGATTTTGTATTCATGAATCATGATTTGAATCAAAACCCGCATAGAAACAAGGCTGATTGAAATACAAAAGACTGTGCAATGCTATTTCAATGGTGATTCAAACGTGATTTGATTTTTTTAAAATGATTCTTTGAATCGGAAAGAATAATTTCTCAAAATGGTTATCCATGAATCAAACGTGGTTGACTGAATCAGTTCATATTCAAATGAATCGTGATTGAATTCTCCCAAAAAAGGTGAATCAATAACAGTCTGGGTGTGAAGCGGCCTTTAGCATCTATCATACGGGTCTGCCGGCGGGTTCAGGTGACCCGCCTCTGACTCGGAGGCCTCACCCACTGCAGCCACGACCTCCGCCGAGTCGCCGTCAAACGGAGGCCTCACCCACTGCCTAGCCACGACCTTCCGCCGAGCGGCCGTCAACACGACCTCCGCCGAGTCGCCGGTCAACACGACCTCCTGCCGAGTCGCCGTCAACACGACCTCCGCCGAATCGCCGTCAACACGACCTCCGCCGAGTCGCCGTCAACCACCGACTCCGCCGAGTCGCCGTCAACACGACCTCCGCCGAGTCGCCGGTCAACACGACCTCCGCCGAGCCGCCGTCACACGACCTCCGCCGAGTCGCCGTCAACACGACCTCCGCCGAGCTGCCGTCAACACGACCTCCGCCGAGCCGCCGTCAACACGACCTCCGCCAAATCGCCGTCAACACGACCTCCGCCGAGTCGCCGTCAACACGACCTCCTGCCGAGGCGCCGTCAAACGACGACCTCCGTCGGAGTCGCCGTCAACACGACCTCCGCCGAGTCGCCGTCAACACGACCTCCGCCGAGTCCGTCAACACGACCTCCGCCGAGCCGCCGTCACACGACCTCCGCCGAGTCGCCGTCAACACGACCTCCGCCGAGCTGCCGTCAACACGACCTCCGCCGAGCCGCCGTCAACACGACCTCCGCCAAATCGCCGTCAACACGACCTCCGCCGAGTCGCCGTCAACACGACCTCCGCCGAGGCGCCGTCAACACGACCTCCGCCGAGTCGCCGTCAACACGACCTCCGCCGAGTCGCCGTCAACACGACCTCCGCCGAGCCGCGTCAAACGGCTGGCTGACGGGCGACATCCTGCTCCGTCTGGGCGACCCGCCCATCCCCACTGCTCCCGCCCATTCCTCCCTCCCACTCCTCCCGCCCACTCCTCCCCGCCACTCTCTCCCCGCCCACTCCTCCCCGCCCACTGCTCCACGCCCACTGCTCCCCGCCCACTCCCCCCCGCCCACTCCTCCACTCCCACTCCTCCCCGTCCACTCCTCCCCGCCCACTCTCCCCGTCCACTCCTCCCCGCCCACTCCTCCCCGCCCACTCCTCCCCGCCCACTCTCACCGCCCACTCTCCGCCGTCACTCCTCTACTCTCACTCCTCCCCGCCCACGTCCTCCCCGCCCACTCCTCCCCGCCCACTGCTCCACGCCCACTCCTCCCCGCCACTCCTCCTGCCCACTCTTCCCCGCCACACATCCTCCCGCCCACTCCTCCCCGCCCACTCCTCCCCGCTCACTCCTCCCCACCCACTCATCCCCGCCCACTCCTCCCCACCCACTCCTCCCCGCCCACATCCTCCCCACCCACTCCTCCCCGCTCACTCCTCCCGTCCACTCCTCCCCGCCCACTCCTCCCCACCCACTCCTCCCCGCCCACTCCTCCCCGTCCACTCCTCCCCACCCACTCCTCCCCGCGCACTCCTCCGCGCGCACTCCTCCCCGCCCACTCTCCCTGCCCACTGCTCCCCGCAATCTCCTCCCCGCACTCTCCCTCCCCTCAGGCTACCGCTGACCGCCGAGAGAAACACTGCGGCAGTGACGTGCCGTCCCGACTTCACTTGTAGGTGCTTACGTAAGCCACGATATTTCGAGACTAAAGTGGTCTCCATCTATCGCTAGTTCACGCCATCAACACCGCGCCCCGCTCGTGTTTCCAGCCCAACGCCCCCCCCCCCTCTGGGGGGTAAATATTACCCCCCTCGTATCTTCCGAACCAATTACTGCGCAGGACGCGCAAGTCGGCGATCGAAAGCTCTCAAGGAGACAAATATAATACGTACCCGAAATTCTTAAAAATAAGGTCACATGTCAGGTCACGATCAGGTCAAAGGTCAAAATTGAGGTATTTGAGTTTTTGGGCCATACTTTTCTATCCAAAGTCTTAGATTGCGACTATTATTGCACAAGGTGCTTTCAAAGGTATATGCATCTCCGGTATAAGCGAAAAGTCAAATTGTAAGCAAAGGTCAATGTCAGGGTCACAAAGGTCACAGGTCTACGAAAGCCATACGCACATGTTGTATGGGTTATTTTACACTTAGAATCTGATAGTAGCAGCCATTTTCAGAACCTGACCCCATATAATGGCCGTCAGGCTCAGGTCAAGGTCAGGTCACAAGAAGGACATTATTTGAAATTCATTAATGTAAATACAAAAGGTAATGTTGCTAGAGCGAGCTTTATGTCAGAAATACACCGGTGGTATTTATTTGTCTGTATCTGGTCACTAAAGCAAAAAAAACGTAACTGAAAAAATTACGTCATGAGTTACTTATACTTTGGGAGCTATAAATCAGTCAAAAATAAAAGATATTGCTTTGATATTTTTTGTTTGGGTATCGTCCATACTTGGTCCTCTTACATATATTCCATTAAAAAAAAATATCTTCAACAAAATGGATTTTATGGAATTTTTCCCTAAAATCAGTTTTTTTATCTATTTTCTCTTCTCAAAACCACAAATTTTGCAAATCCGAGATCTCCATGTTTAAGACAATGCATTTATTTTCTTTTGACGTTTTTTCATTTTCAATTTGCATTAAAACTCGATTTTCTACGAATTTTTAAAACATTTTTTGTTTGTCACCAAAATGGCATGACATAACGTCATTAAAACGTCATTATCTTCCAAAGCACTGCCTCAATTTCAGTGCAATATGTCGAGAAGGCGTAGAATTGATGCAGCATAAGGTACTGGAAGTTTAACGTTGCTTTCGCTCATAGTTTCAAGTTATTGAGAAAATCCGAGAGGGTGGTAAAATTTACCCCCCCCCCCCCCAGCAGGACGCAGGTTAAAGGAAGTGTGCCTACTCACATCGCTTTTTGGGGCTATTAACACTGATTTCTAGAGCATCATTTTCTGAATCGAACCATGTCTTTCATTTTTCCAGATTCAGACTAGTTGCTGAGATATTCCAAGACCCCAGGGACTGGCTGGCAGAAAAAAGTTATTGAAAATTATTAAAATTAGACCCAGAGGACTTCCGCTACTAGAAGTATTGCAATAATTGATTAACTGCTAGCATATCGTTAGGCGCCGGTCAATCGGCAATTCGACAAACAGCTCGTGCGCGCTGATAGTAGCAGCCGAACAGTACCGGTCTGTCCCCCTTCCTCGCAACGCTTGATGGCCATTTTTCGACGAAGATATCAATTTAGAGCTACGAAACTTAATACAAACTTAATAAACTAGAACACATAATAAGTTCACAGTGGCAAGAACATGCTGTGCACAACTTGTCTCTCTATCTTGCATGTGACCGTGATTTTTATTGTCTTATGTGCGCCGTTTTACATAACATCACTATCATGGGGTTTTACATAACATGGCGATCGTTTTATAGATATCGAAACCAAATAAGCAAAAAACAATATAAGTGAAAATTCAACTAAATATTTTGCAGACGCAAGTAGCTATTGGTTTGATTTTTGGATATTGATGAAATTCACATCTGGAGCCCCTCCAGATGTGAATTTCATCATATCCAACAATCAAACAATAGCTACTTACCGTCTTGCAAAATATTTTGACATTCCAAAACAGTAGGCACACTCCTTTAAAGTTAAATATTTGTTTGATAAACTACAATATCAAATGATTTACGACACCTTTCCTGTGACGTCGCTCTTTTTATGGATCACTGTTTTTCTGCATATCAACTATGCCTATCTGGATTACGTATCCTTAATGTTTGTCCTTAAAACAAAGGAATAAGAAAGCCGCTTTAATTAGTCTTGAATATCCACTGTTTGTTTGTAGTTAGTTCGGTTAATCAGCGATATTAAGTCTTGTTTATTGATATGGTAGGAGAGTGAAAGGGAGATGAGACTATTTCATACCGACTATGCCCATCCAAACTGGGAAATTCTTTATCAAGTGTCACACACACAAAGGGCACGACAAGCCGCGAATGCTCAAGTGTACTGTACTGTACTGTACTGTACTGTACTGTACTGTACTGTACTGTACTGTACTGTAAATTGTGTAGTGTGTATCTGGTAGACAAGAGCTCCGCCACGTTCCGACGAGTTGGGGGGGGGGGGGGGGGGCAGAGGCATTCTGAAGTCGATTATTTCCATGCAACCGCCATAGACGTAATGTTAAAGGTACAACAAAGTTGTGGGAGGGGAGGGGGGGGGGGGGGGGGGGGGGGGGGGGGGGGGGGGGGGGGGGGGGGGGGGGGGGGGGGGGGGGGGGGGGGGGGGGGGGGGAGGGGGGTAACACGTCCTCCCCCCATTCCCCTCTGTGGCGGAGGCCTGCTGGTAGATTAATATGCTGAATTGGGTTTACCACGCCATTGTCTTAGTTTTTATCTGTAATGGGACGGAATCACCTGACTGAGAGGCGGGATGTTTAATTTAATTGTGTTTAGTTTATTGCAAACATCATTGACCGGCCGATCCAACTCACTTGTGCATGACAAATATCCTTTCTCACCTGATTACTGGGAGGAAAGACAACCTTCTCACTGATTACGGGACAAGAAGACAATCCTTCCTCATCTGATGATGGGAGGGAGGCAAATCCTTTCCCACCTGATGATGGGAGGAAGATGACCATTCTCACCTGATGACGGGGGGAAGACAATCCTTCTCACCTGATGACGGAGGAAGCAATCCTTCTCATCTGATGACGGGGGGAGACAATCCTCACCTAATGATGGGAAGACAATCCATTCTCACCTGATGACGGGAGGGAAGACAATCCTTCTCACCTGATGACGGGGGAGGATCATCATTCCCCCCTGATGATGGGAGCAGAAGACAATCTTCTCATCTGATGAGGGAGGGAAGACAATCCTTCTCCCTTATGATGGGAAGGAAGACAATCCTTCTCACTGATGACGGGAAGGAAAGATGACCATTCTCACCTAATTACGGAGGGAGACAATCTTCTCACCTGGATGATGGGAAGGAAGATAACAATTCTCACCTGATTACGGGGAGGGAGACAAAGCCGCCGAGGCCCCGACGCCGAGACAGCAGGCCGAGCGCGATGGTACGCCGTTGGCTCAAAGTACTCGCTGACTATGACCACGGCGGGGATGTAGGCCCAGACCAAGGCCAACACCTGCAGCGACACACACAGAAACACCACGGTGAAGATGTAGGCCAGACTAAGTCACACCTGCAGCACACAAACAGAACACCACGGCGGGGATGTAGCCAGACCAAGTCCAAAACACCTGCAAGCACACAACAGAAGACCACGGCGGGGATGTAGGCCAGACCTAAGTCCACACCTGCAGCACACAAACAGATGACCATACGGCGGGGATGTACGCCAGTCCAATCAACACCTGCAGCACACAACACAGAACAGACTATGACCACCGATGGAGTTTCATATTCAAATGGTGGGTCCACTACTGACCTGCCCCCGACAACTTTGAGCTTGGCCCCACCAACTTTGTGTTTTGTCCTTACCTGGCGTTAAAATGGTCATTATTTTACCTCATCCAAGCAACCAACACGACGTTTTTGCCGCACCAACTGTTTGGAGAAAGGCCCTCCACCCTGCAATGGCACAGATATGACAGATGGGGTCTCATTCCACGTCAAATATGGACATATGGATCACATTCCACGTCAAATATGACCAGATGGGTCCATAGGCGTAGGAGCCGGGTGGGGGGGGTGGGGGGGGCAGCCGCCCCATCCTCCCCCAACATTTTGGATTTTAACATTACGCCTATGGTGCGTTGCATGAAAGAATAGACTTTCAGATGCCTCCTGGCCCCCCCCCCCCCCACCCCTCCCCCCCCCCCTTCATACTTGAACATAGTTCCTACGCCCCAGGATGGTCACATTCCACGTCAAATCGCACACCAAACGGCTGGCTCGTAACCCGACCACTTTCAGATTTTCATGAAAATGGTACACCAGTAGTGGGAAAGTGAAAGAAACATACACACCCACTTTAGGTCCGGGTGACCTCCAGGGTCATATTAGAGGGCATCAAAGGTCACGATTTTTTGCGTACTTTATAATCAATCAAACGCCTATATATTTATGCTAGGAACTTAGCGGAATGCAACTAATATTTAAGTGCTCCACAGGGTTGGACCATTGGAAATAGGGGTACAATATCTACCGACCTCAATTTGACTCTTGACCTGCGAGGTCAAAATCATAAAAATGTATTTTTCTATAAGTTGCCGCTCGTAACTAGTCCAAACTTGGACATAATAAATGAACATCAAAGTTCAGGACTTAGTCTGGCCATCCTCTAGAATGTGCAAAAAGAATGGCGGATACTTTTAACTTTTTGAGATACCCGCCCTTTTGAGTATGGTAAGGAAGTGAAACGGAGCAATGCCCCGAGGCTATTTTTATGTCGCTTGACATAATGTCGTTTTTTTTGCCCGATTGACGTCCTATTTGGTGGGGTAGCTTCCGGTTGACGAACTCAATAACTTCCCGAGTTTTCAGCTTGACCTGACCTCGCCATGACCCTAGCATGACCTAGGAAATAGTGAATTGCCCATAGATACGATAACCTATAGTAATCGTTTGTTTTATAGAGTTCAGGAGCATAACACATATGCACAGGTGTTAACAGGTGACATTTTAT